>JALLAX010000307.1:0-15021 GCA_036939555.1 Discostella stelligeroides
AACAACATCATCAATTCTCCTTTCGGATTGGAACGTACTTGCGATAACCATGGTTACTGATGGGTAGTATTTCTTCGCGCTCGATGTCTCTGTGGGCTGGTGTCGTCGTAGGCAGCGGAGCGGCTGTCGTTGTTGTTATGCTGGAGCGCTCGAGAGGTCGCGAGGTTACCGCTTACTAACTCCCAAACATCGGGGAGTCCTGATTACTTAAGGCAGTGTGTGACGTCATCACCGCGTCAGCCAAAAAATCAAAAATCGATGGAAGTTCCCGCTATTTTAAATCCTAAACGATGAGACCATGAAAATTATCCTCTCATGAATCTTTCTGCCGCCGCCCTATCCTTCGCCTCACTGGCTCCCAAAGTGCGGACCACTAGAGCATTTTATTTTCCACAACCTCATCACATCGCAGTCGTTAGTCCAAATCATATTCTCAGATCATCAACGAGATTCGAACGATCAACCTATTATTATTATTTCCATCATCGGTTCTTGTCTTCTTCGTCCACTTCCAACAACTCCAGCATGAGCTCTCGCGAAACAATCTATTGGAATCGCGAAAATAGACATATTAATATCTCCACTGCTACCGACGGTCCCATTGTCAAAGAAGCTAGAATCCTTGCCCTCTCCGATCCGAACGATTCCCACAACGCACCACTCTACCATGGTCCACTACCGGAGGGTGCCCGCCTCCTGAAGGTAGGATCCCACATCGATGACTTTCACGATTCAACCATAATGGAACAAGATCCCAATGTTATTTTTGTATCACACCCATTGGCACGCGATCCACTCATTCAAATCCTCGAGAAATTTCCCACCGTGGAGTGGATACATTCCCGATCTGCTGGGGTCGACTTCATCGCCTCAAAGGCTCTTTTTGCATCATATCACCATCATGATGTCATGCTAACGAATGCAAAGGGAATGTTCTCGAGTACTCTCGCCGAATACTGCATGATGGCATGCTCGTACTTTGCCAAGGATTTACCCCGATTGATGCGACAGAAGACAGATGCGAATTGGGAACAGTATCCCATACGTGAATTGCGTGGTGCGACCATGGGAATCGTAGGCTATGGTGACATCGGACGGGCATGCGCCAAGCTTGCCAAGGCATATGGGATGAAAGTGGTGGGGCTGAAACGAGATATATCCACCTTTCGTAAGGAGGATGATCCATATTGCGATGCCATGATGTATGGAATGGAAGGGCTGTACGAAGTAATGTCGCTGAGTGATTACATCCTAATTGCGACTCCATTGACGGAACAAACGCGTGGGTTCATCTCCAAAGAGGCCATATCCAAATGCAAACCATCTGCCGTTATAATAAATGTTGGACGAGGACCAGTAGTTGATGAGGAGGCACTGATCGATGCGTTGCAAAATGGTACGATATATGGAGCAGGGTTGGATGTATTTTCGGTAGAACCCCTGCCGAGAGATAATCCGCTTTGGAAATTGGACAATGTGTTGCTATCCCCTCACAATATGGACATGACTCTTACCTTCATGAGGGAAAGCACAGAATTTTTTATTAACGAGAATTTACCGAGGTTTGTTCGAGGGAAACCATTGCTGAATCCGGTGAACAAGGCGGTGGGATACTGACACATGATTTGGCAATACGATTTCAATTTTTTTCTGGAAAATAGTTGGTGTAGTGATAGAATTGCGGATATTAATAAAATATATATACATATTTTACTCAGTGCGGTTGATTTGACTATAAAAATAATCCATCAGATTAGGATGAGCGTTTTCCGCTGTCGGCTCAGAAGGCTTTGAGTGCTGGGTGCGAGCGCGCATTGAAGAGTCATTGCGTAGATTATGACCACGCGCAATACTGTCTACCTCATTTGCAGAAAATTCATCCATTTCACATACTTCAGACCTATTTTTGGATGTATTCGATAGGAATCCACTGCAAGAATTCAACTCGTCAACAACTTTCGGCTGCCACTGACCTTTTCCCGAGGCAATACTAGATAGAGCACGGCTAGCAAGAGATGCATCATCCTTGTCGAATCGATAGTTTATCGCACTGCTCCCTGGTCTAGAAGAATATCTTGTCTGCACATTCAATTCTTCAACCTTCTTTTTCAGCTCGGCATTCGCACTGGCGATCCGACGCAACTCATCCGTCGCCGTCGCCGCAGTACTATTATCTTCCTCGCACCGCGACAATGGTAGTTGGTGTAACATGCTCCTTTCCAGTTCTCGTCGACGTTGCTGTTCTTCTTGCAACTTCGTTCGAACAAAGTTGTATTCTGACTCTTGCGTCAGTTGATGATGACGCTTCGAGTCATTTTCACGTCGAACTAGTGAGAATTGATTGCGTAATTTCATCAACTGTTCCGATGCTGCCGTGGAATTACGTTGCGCCGTGTGCAGTTCGTCTTGTAGACGCTGTCGATCGGCATTCGTAGATTGGAGCACATTCCTCTGAGCAGTTAGCTGATCGTTCAGATCCACTATCGCCTTCTCTAATTCGATCACGTCTGTTCCCTTCCGCTGTAGCTGTTGGGACAGTTCGCCGCATTGTTTCTGCAAATGGGTAATCTCTTGCTGGCAATATTCAAATTCGGTCACCATTTTGTTATTTTCCAATTTCACATTTTCAATTTCTCGTTGCATATCGACATTTTCTTCGGATAGACGAGCGTAGTTGGCAAGTAAGCCGTTTCGTACATCCTCTGCCTCAGTTGCCACCGACTCTGCCTCCAAGGCACGCTTCACTTCTTGGTGGCATTGTTCTTGGGTCTGCATGAGTTCGCTTTTGAGTTGCTGATTCGCTTCCGCCAAGCGCTGTAATTCACGATGAGAGTACTGTAATTCGTCATTCATTTGATGCAATTGTACATCTTTTTCATGACACCTGATTTGCAAGTGCTGATTTTCTCCCTCCAGTTGTTGTATTCGTTGTTCAAGCTGCTGTATGGAAAGCTCTAGAGTGGGATCTGTGTGAAGAACAACCCTCTCCACTATATGACTTTGATCTTCGATGATGCGTTCAAACATTGATAATAATGCATTCAGGGCGCGTGACTTCTTCACTCGTTGTTGTTCATCTGCCGTACGTGATACTGCCTGTTGCATGTTTTTCAGCGTATCAATAAATTGGTGTATCTCGTTGAGACGATCGTTTGATCTTTGTTGTTGTTGTTGTTGATGATGATGAGAATGGTGTAGCATCGGTGTTGTTTGCATTGCCTGCAGCTTCATTGCCAATGAGGAAACTCGGTCGTCCAAGGGCATTGGGTAGTGGTAACCCGCGTCATTTAGATTCTGCGATCTCCCTTGCTGTTGCTGTTGCTGTTGCTGTTGAGGGATCATAATATTTGAACGTGTCGCATTCTGTAGGGGTGCAGACATGGGTGCAGTCACCGTCAATAACTGTGAAGCACGCGCAGGAGTTTGGCGACGGAGTCCGTCTGCTGCATTTGGAGGATGAAACATCGAAGGTACGTTAATGGATGCTGGCGGAGCCGTTCGCGGCGCATCGGGCTTTGCCGGAACCGACTCCAGAGCGGCGGCCGGCGTCTGCAGGCTGGAGCCAATACCAGCAGCGCCACTGATATATGCCCTCCTTTGACTCATCGGGGGAGCAAGCTTGACAAGCTGCGTGTAGGATAGTTCTGTCGGCGATGAAGGCCGAGGTTGGGACGCCATGGTCGTTGCGAGTTGCGAGCGCGGAAAAAGCAGTGAGACAAAAAAATGATGATCTCGTCTCGGTCCAATCTCCCGCCAAAACCAGCACCCCTCTCCTACGAATGGTCACCCCTTCCACGGGATTCCACGTGGAATTTTTAAGTTGGAGATTTTTTACTTCGAAAACTCCACCCAATAAAAATCGTACGTACCGACGTGAAAATGAAGATGACATGCGACGATGATGTTTGATGCCCAATGTTCGGCGAGGGATGAAGGCAACAACAAGCAACAACGTTGCCTTCTTTGCAGCGCTTCAGTCCTTGGTATACATTTGGATTCTTAGCCCGCCACAGTCATTCTCGAAAGCTTGGTCTAACTGTGCGCGCTACAGCTACAGCAACTCTCAACGCAGTGAATGGCAAAGTAGTAGTAGTCGATTGCATCGATATTCTACCACCACCACCACCACCACCAATAATAATGATAATGGAGTGATTACAGTGGTAGAAAAAACAAATACAACCCACTCCATACACAGTTTGCATCTTCTCTCTCTACCTCCAACAGACGATGCATTCACCAAGCCAGGCGAGCTCCTCGTTCGGGAATGTTGGAAGTGGAAAGACTCGGTGTTGGGTGACGGTCGTGACTATTTCATTCCTCGGCCGCGAGCGTTAAAAGCTTTCCATTCGCTATTTGTCGGGATGATTATTGATGTCACTGTTCTTTCTGGAATTGTTCATGATGTTACCTTGACGTTACCCTTGTCATCCTCCGATCAATCGGAAATTCGGCTGAGATTGCCTCTTGAGCAATGTTCAAATACTGCCTCGAATAATGGCTCATGTTTTCAATTACTGCCTGAGCATTCCTTCTCGGAAAGATATGTAATCGAAGAGTGTGTCGTGCTGTCCAATTGCGCTCGCCTTGACATTCTCCTGGTCCTTAAAAACATCGGCAAAACGAACACGGAAGGTCCAAGCTTTTCACCGTCGCGACTAGAAAGAGATTCAGCTGATGATTATTTTTTGGACTCGTGTAGGCAAAGCATAGCAGAGGTGGCAGATATTGCTGTAAGATATGCAGTAGCGTACAATTTACATCAACAGATAAATGTGCGTCGATCGAAGGGCACAACATTACTGGAACGTACGGGTTTATCTTCTTGGTTGGATCTGCCAGGAGTAATAGAAACAACAAGTTCCATCACGCAAGACCAATTCACGTATATTAACCAACTTGGTCAGCGTCTCATTTCATTAGAGGGACCGCATGCAATAAGCACACATCTTTGCCTTATTGCATGCGGATTGGCGCAGCGTACGAATCGTCCAGATAGAGAAGTGATATTCCGACCATATTCTTCAAGGGATGCACGTGAGTAATAGCCGAAGAAGAAGAAGAATGCATGCATTCACAATAGATCTAAATCCTCACTCAATCACACTTCATTCTAAAATTATTATCGATATCTCCAAACAGGCATCATGTTACAGCTAAAACGTACAGCGGATGTTATTTCTGTGTTGAACTCTAATGAGAACATAGACAGCGGTGGCGTCCGCGGTCGAATAAAAACAGTAATTGATGGAGCCTTGAGCGCTGGAAAAGCGGCGAGGAATGAGAAGATAGTTCCAGAAATAACAAAGCTTAAAGTTTACGGTTCTGATGGCACTCCTCCTACAGCGTTGGCCAAAGAAGTTGCAGATGTGAGAAATATGTGTGCAATATCTTGAGCATCGAAGATAAACCCAATCTCAATAACATTGTTTTGTGCTTTTTATGCAGGCTGCTATAAAGCAGGCAGTGTCGGAGTCTGTGGCAGTTTGTGTGTCAAGATTGGCTGCAATGGATACGAATACGACAGAAAATATTTCTCGTCTGAGAGAGCGTGTGAACCAAGTCGTTGCATCACTAAGTCACGGCAGAGGTAGCGACTTACAAAAGATGGCAAATAAATTATTGCACACACCTACAATGCAGTTAAGACAGGGCATACTTTCTGGGGACGAAGTTGAAGATGTTGTGACGAGGATAGAGAAAGAACTGATTGGCCAATGCGGTGGTATTTAGCTACGATGGTAGTATAATATTTGGGATGCTACAGCTCGTCGCTTGGCGGAAGTTCACTGTCACCGAACGCAAGTCTTGTGGCCACATAGAACGCAAAGAGGATTGCACATAACGATGCCAAAGCGATCTCTGTCCTAGTGAATGAATTGATGTCTTCCACCTCTTCATATAAGTATTGATCCATGCAATCTTCTGTTATAACATCACCATCTTTACCACAACTCTTCTCCATCAAATACCTCCGTCGTTTCTCCCGATGAGCAGGATCTCTCTCATCGAATATCGATACAATGAATTCCCCACTAGTTTCCAGTGACATTCCGATTTTCACTTCCCGTACGTTTCTATGATCTCTCGTGTCGTTGGTCAAGCGGTGAAGTAGAAAATCAAACACCCCCATACACTGAAAGACATCCCCTGGGCCAATGTGCTCAGCTGCAATGACTGTTACGCCTGATTGGTCCTGAGAAGCCAAAGTGAACGTAGCACTTCCCATTGAAGGCAAAGGAGCATCCTTTCGTAAAATTGGTACAAAATATCCCTCACACTGACCATTGTTCTGATGTATGATTTGCCCTTTCGTAAATGGAGCACCTCTTTTAGCGTCCCACCCAGGATTGACTACCCATACACCAATTGTATGAGGCAAAACATCCAACATCATGGCATTTCTTAGTTCCCACAAGGGGACCACACCTGACATCAACGCTGCCTGTATTGCCAAACCTTGCGCCACGGCTGTCTCTGCAGATATTGACGTACATAACTCGGGCGGAATAGGAGGCGGGAATTTACGACGTAGCATTGATCGGATGGTCGGTATGTGAGTAGAACCCCCCACCAGAACAACTTCGTGTATTAATGGTGTGCGATCTTGTGCCTCCAATACAGATAGGGCTTCATTGACAACATGCTCAGCACGATCCACCAATGATTGGATCGCAGAATCGAAAGCTGTCCTCGTTAGTGCAATTTTCTTACCGAGGAAGGTTACATGCGTCTCGTCAATTCCGACATGTTTTCCACAGTCAATAGTATCCTTGTCTTCACAACTGCCACATAGCTCTTCTTTAGCGCGACGGCACTCTCCTATTAATTCCTGGTGATCAGTGGCTCTCCAAACGCTTGATTCGTCTCCCGGTGGAATTGCACGTAAGTCAGGACGCTTCCATAGATAACGAGCCAGCAGCTCATCCACGTTATCACCTCCTAGAAACCTGTCGCCGGAAGTGGCTAATACTCGAAAAGATATATTCTCTTCATCCCCAAATTGAATTGATGCGATTGTCACGTCGGTCGTACCTCCACCCATGTCAAACACCAAAATATTTTTCTCACTGTTGGGAATATCCCCATTAATAGATGAAAGAGATGTATTCGGTGATACGAATAATCCATACGCCATTGCCGCCGCAGTTGATTCAGTCAGAACACTCACGTGTCCTCGAAATCCAGCGCTTTTTGCTGCACTCTGAATGGCAATCCGTTGAGCATGGCTGTAGTGAACGGGAACCCCAATGACGCAATTCTGTATTTCCATTGTACCTTGTAGTCCAGGTGTTTGAATTTTGGATTTTCTATTATTCGAGAGGTACTCAAATGCGGCAGCACGGATAGCTCTAAGGAGAATTGTAGTGACTTGCAATGGTCTCACTGAAATCTCCGACAATAATTCACCAGAATCATTGGATGGACACGTAATTTGGAGCGGCTGTACTTTTATAATAACCCCCTCTTTCATATCTGAAGTTGTTTGATATTGATCTGGCTCTTGTTCCTGTGCAGAGGAAGCATTACCAAGCACATCAAAGAACCGCTCAGATAAAGACTGGTCTTGACGAACATTGTAAGGTTGAGGTATTGTGTCATCATTCTCCGTATCATCATCATTCCAATTAGTGACCACAGCGTGAAATGGTAACGAGTTCCAAAATTCTGGATCATTTGATTGCAATTCTTTCGCCTGTCTAGATGTCATTCCCACAACACGCTTGAAGGACGTTACGAGTGCTCTGTTTCGGGTGAGCGTGTCGGAATAATGTTCGCCCCCATTAGTTGAATTGACTGATTCCATAGCTGCATACCCCGTTACTGCGGGCGGTAAATAATCTATTATATTGCATGAGTCACCAGCTGTCCGCTCGCTTACTTCATTACAAAACAACACAGCGGAAGGAACAATTTTTCCTCCTTTGCGGCTGCTAACGTCGGCTGGTGTTCGGCGTGCCAAGTTTTGGTGCCCAAGCCGAAGGACCTTGCATCGTGACCGCGACAAATCCCAAACTGCGGCAGCGCAGTTGCTCGTACCAAGATCAATGCCTATCCAGCCGCCTGTGGTGTCGTCTTCAGATGTTGCCGTCATTATTTTCCTTTGACGGAACTCCGACTGACTGCAACGCAGGCTGACTAATAATTATTGCTCATTGCTCGTCCTGAAATAATCTCTAGAGTTTTGACTCGTACATACGATAAAAAAGAATATGTATTATTATTCTACATAAATTGGAACTGATATCCAATTCTCAAAAAATGTCTCCCAAGGTCGGTCCTGCACACAACCTGCCTACTTATCTCCCGCCCTCCTCGCCCCACCCTCTCTCCTATCAAGCAAGGTCTAGCATCGAACAATAATCTATGTTTCCATTGCCCACTCCATTCCATAATCCATGAAGTAGTAGAACTCCTCTCAATATTTAGTTTGGATTAATACATCATATACTTCTTTTGCAAGTCATTGGGAGATAATAGCTCCATCCTCCATCCCTCTAGAGCACGTGGTTCATCGATTACATCCTCCAAAACTAATATTATTATAGGCACGCTCCCCCCTAATTTAGATGCACATTTTGTTTCCCTCCAGATCTTCATCTTTTGTTATTACTCCTCCTTACTTTCCTTCAATCGAAAAGTCGAAATGTACACCACCACCTCTGGCATAATACTCGGAAATACCTTTCCTCCAAGCGTCGAAAGTCGTGCAGTGTTTTTCGGGATACAGTCGCACATCCTCATCGGTGCAGAATCGCGCCCGACGGAATTCAGGCGGGATGCTAAATATCCAAATACACGCACTCACGACGAACAAAAGCAGATATTTCCCCTCGTNGGAATTCAGGCGGGATGCTAAATATCCAAATACACGCACTCACGACGAACAAAAGCAGATATTTCCCCTCGTTGAGTCCGCCGATGTCTTTATTATCGGGTGGAGAGAAATTCATGCGGAGGCAGGTTGTTGATTTCTTCTTTCGTGAAGCGTGTGAGGTTGATGAGGTGGAGGTTATGAAGTTTGAATGGAGGGGGTGACGCGGCAGTGCTGTCGTCGTCTCGAAAAAATAATGGTTCAGTGCGTTGTCGACGGGTTGGTGCTGCACCGACGACATGGGGACAGCTCGAGCAGAAAAGGCAGACACCAAAGTTGATGAGCCACTGATGATCATTGCTAGCAATCCTATTATCGCCAAGGATCGATAAGATGGAGAGAGATAATTGATGCGGGTGTTCATTATGATGATGTTGTTGGATCGGAATCGGTGGTCAGATTACTACTAACAAAAAAACAGTTCGGCAAAGCAGTATCGTGTCATGATTATTTTTTCGTCTACATGTCGCTAAGATATTGATTTGGCGACCAACACGATGACAAAAAAATATGAAGACGTCGTCCGAACTCCATCACCATCATTATTCATGTCACGATACAGAGTCAATTCACTAAAACCATGACATCTACCCAAAGCAAACTCTACTCAAATATTCCCGATGACGACGACATTCCGGTCGCCCAAGTTCTTCCACNCATCTACCCAAAGCAAACTCTACTCAAATATTCCCGATGACGACGACATTCCGGTCGCCCAAGTTCTTCCACTAAAAGATCCTCGAAGTGGAGACGGTCCCAAGGCGTACGCCGTGGGATACAAGAACTATCACGACATCGAATCATCTGGCGGCGACGCAACAACAACAACAGTGGCCACGGTCGTGAAGGAAGCCACCGTGCTTGAGAACTTGGGATGGGATC
Source organism: Discostella stelligeroides (assembly GCA_036939555.1). Taxonomy (NCBI): domain Eukaryota; phylum Bacillariophyta; class Thalassiosirophyceae; order Thalassiosirales; family Thalassiosiraceae; genus Discostella; species Discostella stelligeroides. Next base: position 9,758 of record JALLAX010000307.1, read on the forward strand.
CCGAAACGAGACGAATTTTCATTCGGAGGGTCTACTCCATCTTGGCGGTACAGCTACTGTTGACTGGAGTTGTCAGTACCTTCATGATCATGCATGCGCCGACACAGATGTATGTCTTGACCCATGCATGGCCAGTGACTCTCTCGATTGTGTTGTCTTTAGTTCTTATCGTGGCGTTAATGTGCATGAAGGATAAGGAACCTGAAAATATGTACCTTCTTGGTGCTTTTACGATTGTGGAGGCATTCCTTGTGGGGTCGGTGACGACAGCGTATTGTGCCGGTGGTCAACGCGGAATAGTCTTGGAAGCAGTGTTTTTGACAGGCGCCATCTTTATCGGCTTGACCATGTTTACATTTCAATCCAAAATCGATTTCTCCTTCCTCGGTGCTGCTCTTTCTATGGGACTAGGTGCTCTTATTTTGTGGGGCTTCTTCGCAATGATATTTGGGGTCCAAACTGGTTATGTCTATGCTCTTTTGGGATGCATCATCTTCTCCGGCTACATCTTATTCGATACATGGCTTATCATGGACAGATTGAGTCCACATGAGCATGTGCTAGGTGCGATCATGTTGTATCTGGACATTGTTAATCTTTTTCTTTATCTTCTTCAGCTCCTCTCGAGTGACGATAGGCGTTAGGCAAATGCGTGATCAATTGTTGAGTAGTAGTAGTAGTATCCTAGACCAAGGTGTAAATTTGTGCAGCGTGACCACTGTTTTTTTGTTAGGATAGTTCTTAAGTTTAGTTATTGACAGTACTCAAACTTTTGACGCTGTCAGCTACTCTTTTTGCAGTTCTCTTCAATGTCTCCTTCTTGTAATCATTGAAGTCCCCCCGGAATCTCACGACTTTTCCGCCACCTACCACCCAAAGCTCACCACAAGTGTGAGTAATGAAATGTTGGTCGTGACTAACAACGATCAATCCTCCGCGAAAATCTTTAACGGCCTCTACGAGTNATGTCTCCTTCTTGTAATCATTGAAGTCCCCCCGGAATCTCACGACTTTTCCGCCACCTACCACCCAAAGCTCACCACAAGTGTGAGTAATGAAATGTTGGTCGTGACTAACAACGATCAATCCTCCGCGAAAATCTTTAACGGCCTCTACGAGTGCGTCGATACTTATTGATAGAGGACAAATACGACGAAAGACAGTACATGTTCAGTAATGTGTACGAATGAAATTCGTTCTGATGGATTCAGCTCTACTCACCTCTCCATATCCAAATGGTTGGTCCTGGATAACAAACAGATTACGATTTTATATCAGCATCATTCCGAAATTTGTGCATAGATGAACAATCGGGCATCAACACAACTCACGGCTCGTCCATGATGATAACGTGAGGCTTTTGAAATGCCAGCGATCCAAAGGCGACGCGACTCTTTTGACCCCCAGAGAGCATCATCATGGGCTTAATGGCATCAGCGCCCTGAATCTGAAACTTGCCTAGAAATGAGCGCGTCGCTTGATCCTCTGCTCCTGCAAATTGATTCAGCATATTTTCCACAGCTGATAATTGTAGATCAAACTTATCCGCACTGTGCTGGGTGAAGTGTCCAATGCGCAGATTACCATTCCGTGATATTGAACCCTTGTTGGGATTTAATTGACCCATTATTAGGTTAAGCAATGTTGACTTTCCCGCGCCATTTGCTGTTTCGAGCAATAATGTGATGTGAGCAACCTGATTATGGTACACTATTGGATGACAAGCAATAAGAAACTTACGTCCGAGAATTCCAATCCTTGAATCCAAGTCGACGCCAAAATTTACTTGCTGAAGTATCCAGTCTTCCTTCATTTTTGCGCTTGCTGTATAGTCAAACCACACATCATCGATGGAGATGATTGGCCTTCCTAAAGGCTCCGGATTCGGAATGGAGAATCTCCATAATTGCTCGACGACAACTGGTGCAGGAGCTTCCAAGTCCATCTTCTCCACGGCTTTGATACGACTCTGTACAAGCTTCGCCCTGTTTGCACTTGCTCGGAATTTATCAATGAACTCCATCATATGGGCACGCTTATCTTGATACGCTTGATATACTCGCATGGAATTCTTTACATTCTCTTCCGACGTCCTCACGTAAGTGTCGTAGTCACCTTTGTAGTATGATAACTTCTTATCCTTGAACTCAATTGTGTCAGTGCAAACTTCGTTCAGGAAGCTTCGATCGTGACTAACGACGATCAAGGTATGTCGATACGTCTGCATGTAGCTTTCAAGCCAAAGCACTGCTTCCAGGTCCAGGTGATTTGTGGGCTCGTCCAACATTAATAGATCCGGTTCAATAAATAATGCCGCTGCTAGAGCGACTCGCATCCGCCAACCTCCAGAGAGAGCGGAGGTGGGACCACTTTGCATGGAAGGTGTGAATTGCAGTCCGGATAGAATTGTAGAAGCTCGACTTTCTGCAGTATCTGATCCGAGACACTGTAAACGCTCATAAACCTCGTCCAGCCTTTTCAGGTCTGCTTTGAATGTTTCATCAGCATCATTTCCTTTGTCATTACTTTGAGCCTTGAGTTTTTCCAGTGTTGATTTGATTGACACTCCCTCGGTCTTAACTCCATCTCCTTCGAGTCTCTGTAGCAGTCTCTTCTCTTCTTCGATTAGCGTGTTTCTCTCTACATCAGCATCCATAACGGCCTTCAGTACACTGATGTCTCCCCCTGCTGCTCGAATCTCTTGTCTGACGTGCAATATTCGATGATGGCGAGGCATCTTCTCAATTTCAAAAGCCGCAATCGCCTTGAGCAAAGTTGTCTTTCCAACACCATTTTTACCGACAAGTCCATACCTCCGCTGATGCGTGAATTTCAACTCCCCATCAATCAGCAACGGCGTTCCGTTATCCAAACTCAGTGAAACATTGCTCACGTGAATATCTTTCTCATTCCTCCCAGACCTGTAGTCTGGTATTACCATGTTACTCACTGAAGCTTTCCCAGTGTTTCCCTCTTCCTCGGCGGCTAAGATTGCCATTTTTGCTTCGTATTCCCTCCTGGCAGCTTCCAGCTCCTTCCGTGCCTTTCTCTTATCTTTCGCAGACACTGTGCTGTCATGAGCATCACGAGCTTGATTGGTCATGGCAGCAATTTTACTGTCCTGACCCCACATATACCTATTGGCATCAATTTCAGCCTCGCTTTGATCAGTTAAAACGGAACTCATGGAAACAATTCCTTGTTTCAATTTCACTGCCCCCGTTGGAACATAATTGCTGCCATTCGTAATCATAGTATGAGTCTGTGCCCCTCTATTGCCGTTGGCACAACGCAACACTGCCTCTCGACACGAACTGACCAACGCGTCATCACAGCCGTAGCCCTCTAAAAATGGACCAATTGATTCATCGATATCTGCCAAACCAGTTTCATGGAGCATTCCTGCAAGGTAGGAGACAATATCGCCTACAGAAAGTGGAGAAATCAGAGCAAGTTATCATTTGTGTCAAAGGGTGAAATCTTGAAGCATCGCAACTCAGAAAACTCGTACCGTCGATACCCTCGACCACGCCTTCGTCGTCATTATTGTCTACTAGTAGGATGGATGCAAGAGCAAATCTGAGTTCCTCCTCTGATGGAGTTGTCATAGTCGAGCTGATATTATTGTACGCGAGTTGATGTTGAATGGGCAAATTTATTACTAGTTGGCGCTTGGCGGCAGTGGAAGTGGAAGACCGAGCGAGAGGCCGCCGCTGCTGCCGCCTGTCGTACTTTCACGTGTAACTTGTCGAAATGTCGAAAGAATTCACAATTCACACAGCACAGATTCACACCTGCAATAGCCTGCAATAGTAAATGATGTTGTAGTGTTGAATGACACATGAACGCGCAACAAGCCTGAATTCGTACTCATCATAATGGTCGTTATTATTCTCTGCCTCAGATTTCACTAAAATTAGTTCACCGTAATGATGTTTTAGAATAAACATACTTCACACAACATTTTAAACACCAACGTAGACATTTCATCTCTTTTCCAATGACCATTGATCTACGTGCATAATATTATTAATGTCCTCTCGCACTGGTACTGAATCTTCTGGACGTGATGCTCTCCTAACAACTTTCTTATATCGTGGTAGACGCAAGCTCTCCGGTCCAACCTCCCATGGAGGAGAAGACGAGATGTTATTCAATCGATCTCGATGTGGATGCTGCATCAGGGCGTGAAAGCTACGTCGAAATTGTCCTGATATCAAGGGTGGAAGATTGGAATTGCTGCTGCTGCTGCTGCTGCTATTGCTGCTGCTGCCGGTTGTGCTACCAAGGCTATTATTGTCCAATGTGTTCCTTCTGCTTGCTGACATCGTTTGAGGATTGGTCCAAGCACGTTCTTCTTCCGATAGGGAATCTCTCATACTCTTTCTTCCTTCAAAGAAGCTGCCACTTCGGATGGCGTCCCGATTTAACCATTCGTTACGCTCTTTTTCCCCTCTCCGTGGTGGTGGTGGTTGTTGTTGCGTTGGAGGTCGAGACTCGGACGTTGACACTCCACTTCCTGATTTCTCCACGATGGCAACACTATTTATATCCTTCTTCATGAAATATGCATCTCTGCATCCAAATCACCACGACAAGACAAATAGTCGATCATGAGTGCATGAAACTAGTTAGAAAATGTCGACAAACACATCATTTTCTACACACACTCATATGACAAAATAATGAAAAACTCACTCTCCATCACCGTAATAAAACGGTATAATATCAGCAACATCATACCCCTCGTCACAATACAATCGCACCGCGGCCTTATTGCTAATCCTAACGTGCAATCCCACCGATTGTGCGCCGTGACATTCCGCCAAATGATAATGCAATTGGGATAGTAAGGATGTGGCGATGCCAAGGCGACGTGCGTGGGAATGCACGGCTAAGGAGGTGACGTGTCCAATTTTTTCGGTCGGTGGTGGTGGTGGTGGTGGTGATGGGCGTGAAAGAGGTGGACGTGCCTGCTGTCGTCGATGGTCTTTTAGGTATCGTAGCAATGTCTCTTCGTCGTGATTGTTTTCGTCGTCCTCATAATCGTTATTGTTGTTGTAGAGTGGCACCACCACCTTCGAGGGAGGGAATATTTGTCTTGGCGGTGAATTGACGATGGGGCGTTCTTCAATCTTACCTAATATATATCCCACAATTTCTTTTCGTGGTTTATTGCCACCACCTTCATTATCCAATCGTTGCTTCCTTCCACGAATATAGTCACTCAGAGGTGTAATTCTCTCGCTACTACTACTTAGCAT
>JALLAX010000308.1:0-14730 GCA_036939555.1 Discostella stelligeroides
TCCGATCTGGAGACGGAAAACCCGACGTCTGGTTTTCCTCGAGAGCGATCACCAACATCCTCTCACTAAAAGATGTTATGCCCTGCTATCGCGTAACCTACGACAGCTATGACGAAGCTTTCATCGTGTGGAGAGAAGAGCTCGGGCTGCCAAACATGGTGTTCAAGATGCACAGCAGTGGACTTCATTTTTACGATCCGAAGCGTGAAGAATTCAGCTTCGTGGTAACCGTGGCAGACAACATGAAGTTGTTTAGCAAGCGACAAATCGTTGGGGCGGAGAAAGCCCGCAGCCTACACGCAGGGCTTGGATTCCCATCTGACCAGGATTACAAGTGGATACTCAAATCAAATCAAGTGCAGGAGTGTCCAGTGACCCCCGACGACGCACAAATAGCAAAGAAGATTTGGGGTGAGAGCGTCGCCTCACTTAAAGGCAAAACTACAAGGAAGGCCCCGTCGGCCGTTCCCACCGACATCGTTGAAGTCCCAACCGAAATCCGTGAGCTTCATCGAGTAGTCACCATATCAATTGACGTATTTTTTGTCAACAAAATACCATTCTTCATCACGCTCAGCAGGAAGATTTGTTTTTCCACCGTCACTCATCTCGCGAATCGAAAAATAGGAACGATTTTTGCAGCTTTCAAATCCATCTTCATGTACTACTTACAGAAGGGGTTCCAAATTATGACGGTGACCGCAGATAACGAGTTTGCACCTCTTGCGGAAATGCTTTATGACCTGCCGGGCGCACCAATATTAAACTTAACCAGCGCGAACGAACATGAGCCCTTCATTGAACGACGAATCCGAGTGGTAAAGGAACGAGTTAGGGCTGCTAGGCATTCCCTTCCTTTCACTTCAATACCTGTGAAAATGTTGACTCACATGGTGTTCTTTGTCGTGAAATTGCTTAACCATTTTCCAGTCAAGGGCGGAGTATCAGCGCAATACAGCCCGAAGACGATCATGTCCGGGCAAACATTAAACTACAAACAATGCTCATTGCCATTTGGCACGTACTGCCAGGTCCACGAAGAGGATGGACCGCGCAACAGCCTTGCAGCTCGAACTCAAGGCGCCATCTCTCTAGGCCCCTCATCCAACCGACAGGGGGGTCAGCTCTTCTACTCGCTTAACACCGCACGAGTCATCGCTCGACGGTCTTGGACCGTGCTTCCGACTCCGCAATCGGTTACTACCCGCGTGAACGAATTGGCTGCCGATCAGCCCCGTCTCCTTACATTTGCTGACCGACACGGCAACGACATCGGAGACGTCGACGAGATGGAAATACACCCCCCAGAGGCCCCTCACGAAATTCCAGGAGTGATTGGGGATACTGCTCAGATCCCAGGAGTGGAAATGGAAGTGGAACAGACGGGCGACGAACAAAACACGAATGATCCGACCACCACACCAACCCCTCCACCCATCGCCGAGGATGCGGCCAAGCACCGAGACAAACGACGATGGACCCGAGACAAACGACGATGGACCCGATTTCGAACCGACTCAATTGGAGACGTCGACGAGATGGAAATACACCCCCCAGAGACCCCTCACGAAATTCCAGGAGTGATTGGGGATGCTGCTCAGATCCCAGGAGTGGAAATGGAGGTGGAACAGACGGACAACGAACAAAACACGAATGATCCGACCACCACACCAACCCCTCCATCCATCGCCGAGGATGCGGCCGAACACCTCATCGAGACCAACGACGATGGACCCGACTTCGAACCTACTCAAGACGATCCAACTCCTACCAAGAGGACAGCTGCTCAACCAACAGCGACAGCTACAACACCGATTTCGGACACTAGTACAGCCCCCGTGGCTGCAGGGACACGAAGGTCGACTCGCAACAGAACAGCGGCCAAGTCGTACGTCCCTTCCATGACAGGCCAATCCTACGGATATTCTGCTACTCAGATATCCAACATGGAGCATGATCCAAGAGTCGTGGAACTCATTCTAACGCAACTCACTCTCAAGGCTGCAATCAAAATGTGGGGCGACAAAGCCAAGATCGCCGCAGAAGCTGAGATGAAACAATTGCACTGGAGGAACTCTTTCAGACCAGTGCGATGGTCGGAGCTGACAGACAAGCAACGACAAACGGTGTTAGAATCACACATATTTATGAAACAAAAGAGAACTGGTGAGATCAAGGGCAGAACGGTCGCAGGAGGCAACAAACAACGAGGGTACATCAACAAAGAGGATTCGAGCTCTCCCACCGTAGCCACAGAGTCTGTGATTCTTACTTCACTAGTCGACGCACTGGAACGACGAAGGACAGCAATCATCGACGTCCCCAATGCATTTATTCAAACAGTGGTAGAAGACAAGAACCAACGAGTTATCATACGAATTTGCGGTATGCTCGTGGACATGCTTGTGAAGATAGCACCAGAGGTATACTCCGATTCCGTGACCGTCAACAGAAAAGGCAACAAACAACTACTAGTTGAGTGCCTGAATGCACTATACGGCACAATGGTGGCAAGTCTTCTGTACTACCGCAAATTCACAAATAGCCTCAAGACGAAAGGCTACACAATGAACCCCTACAACCCGTGTGTATGGAACAAAACAATTGACGGCAAGCAATGCACAATTTGCTTTCATGTTGACGATTGTAAAATATCACATGTATCGGACGCTGTCATCGACGAGACAATTGACTGGCTGTGTAAGGACTACGAGAGCATCTTTGAGGACGGCTCTGGAGAAATGAAGGTGAATCGAGGCAAAGTACACAAATATCTAGGGATGACGTTGGACTTCTGTACGGATAGGCAAGTAAAAATATCCATGGTAGATTACATTAAAGAAGTCATCTCAGCATGGGACAAAGCCGAATCAAACAACGACGGCTTCACAGTCGTCAAATCAAAGCGAGGAAAGAAAATGAAAACGACAGCAGCGCCAGAGGACCTATTCAAGGTGGACGAAGATGTGACAAAACTCTGTCCGGAGAAGGCCACAGCATTCCACAACATTGTAGCGAAGGCTCTCTACGTGGTGAAACGAGCAAGGCCGGATGCCTCGGTGCCAATTGCATTCCTCACGACTCGAGTCCGATCTCCAGATGTAGATGACTGGAGGAAGCTAGGACACATGGTCGAATATTTAAAAGCAACAACTGATATGACTCTCACTCTCGGGGCAGGATCCAGCGGCGTTCTGAACTGGTTTGTCGACGCATCGTTTGCTGTGCACCCGAACATGAGAGGGCACACCGGAGGTGGTTTAACCTTGGGACGAGGGTTTCCCATTGTCAGCTCCACAAAACAAAAGCTGAATACGAGAAGCTCGACCGAGAGCAAACTAGTCGGGGTCGATGACATGATGCCTTCGATCCTGTGGACTCGTTACTTCCTGAAAGCACAAGGCTACGAGGTAAGCGATAACGTCATCTTTCAGGATAACAAAAGCACAATGTTACTCGAACGAAACGGAAAAGCTTCAAGTAGCAAACGTACCAAGCACATAAACGTGCGATACTTTTTATCACAGACCGGATTTCTAAGGGAGAGGTTCGGGTAGAGTGGTGTCCGACGAAAGATATGGTCGCGGATTTCCTAACGAAACCGCTACAGGGGGCTCTGTTTAAGAAGTTCAGGGACCTGATTATGGGAACGCTTCCAATGAGGGAGGTGTCTGATGTATTGGCTCGTGACCGGGTAAAGGAGACCGATCGCAAGAATATGACGCACAAATAGTTGCGCCACAGGAGTGTGTTGGGAGACGTACACGTGGCACGTAGGATATGGACAGTCTGTCTGTCTGTATTGCCGCGATGTAACTCCCACCGTATGCTCACTTCGACAAGATAATCATCTCGTTGAAACGAATTGGATTGACTCTAATTTTATAGTACTAGGTGTGCTTGACTAGGCAACCGCCGGACCGGGGCGGTTCCCCAACAACCTTGGCTTTTTATCACGTCTTCCGGAAGTTTTGTTCATCCTACTGCTGCTACTAGAAGTGCCACTCTTGGTAATGGTGGTGGTCGAAGACGCGGCATCCTTTCTCAGTCTCCTCCCACCCTTGACAAAATATTCCTTTTTATCATCATCTTCGTCGTCCCATCCACCATCGCTCTTCATCATTGTAAAACTGTCCAACTTGGTATTCTTGCCTTTTCCCTTCTCCTGTTTACCATCTCCTTCACCTCCACCACTCAATCCCATAATCTGTCGCGCAATGGGCAATTGCCAACCGTATGCCAACACTGTGCTTGCACCTGCCCTGCCAGCGCGGGCCGTTCTTCCGACTCTTCTAACGTATTCTGCAGGATCCCTTGGGAAATCGAACAATACAACATGATCCACGGGAGAAGTATCAAAGTCGATACCCCTAGCGGCACGGTCAGTGCAAACAAGGATACTCTCCTCTGTCTCTGATGCCGATCCATTTCTACTGCTGTCACTCCCAATCTTACCTTTGCTCTTTGACCTCGACGAGGAAGAGAAGGATTGCAAGTTCTTCCATCGAACATCGGAACTTAATGCATTATGATATGCCCAAACTTTACTCCGCTTCCCCTTCCTATCATCACGCTTTAATACGTTCTCAACATGTCGGCATGTCTCGACGGTATTACAGAATATTAATGTCTTGTTCACACGTCTTGCGCGCAAAGCCTTGAGCAATTCACGGACTTTCAAGTCGAGACAGGCATCGACATCGCGATTTGACGTGGCAGGAACCGATACATCAACAAGAGTTTGTTGTACCGTTGGCGTAATGCGATGCAATCCCGGTCCACGTAGTTCGGTAATGCCTGGGAAATCATTCCGTATCACGTCGAGAACATCCGTGGGTAATGTGGCAGTGACGAAGATGAACTGCGTACCGCTATTGCCACTAGTTTCAAGATTGATGCCGTCACCGTCATTACTACTACTTCCGCCTGGATGTTGCACGGCCGCACCAACTGTGCGAAGTTGCGGACCAAAGGTCTCATCGACCAATAAAAAATCCACCTCATCCAACACCACCGCGGTAACATGACCAAGATCCAATCCCGAATTCTTTGTTCGTAGTATCGTCGATAACCGACCAGGTGTCGCGATTAGCACATCCACGGGTGTTGATTGTAAGTATCTAATCTGATCACGAATGTTGGTGGAATGTGATCCGGTGGCGGTGGTAACAAAAGGTTGAAAGTCCCAAGTCGATGATGATGTTGAAGATAGATTATCCCTCAATGTTTTACAAACTGAATGAATTTGATCGGCCAGTTCGGCTGTAGGTGTCAATATAACAATTTTTGGACTTCCCATGCGCCGCCTATACCGTGTGGATCCCGACGACGAAAATGATTCCTCATGCTGCATCGATTGCAATCGTTGTAGAAGTGGGAGTAGATAACCATATGTCTTTCCTGATCCAGTTTGATCGGCAACTACGCAGCTTTCGCCACGTAGTATTGGTGGCCATGCCAGGGATTGTATGCGTGATGGTCGATCAATGTTCGCGGCGCGACATAGTTGTTGGAAGGGTATGATATTGGTTGAGTGGGATTGTTTTTTGGCATTATCATCGTCAATGCTATGGTTATTGCTATTGTTCATGATTGAGAAGATCGGATCAGAAATTGATTTTCGACTGTAGAATGTGGAAGTGGACGCGGAAGTAGAGGTGGTATCGAATGATGGAGGCGTATTGTCACTTGCTTCACTGTTTCGCAACGACCTCCCACGTGAGATGTCGTAGTTATCTCCTCCATGACTACCATCGCCGTCATCTTCATCGTTATCATCAAAATTGTAGTAATTATAATCTTGGTCATCGCCATCATGGAGAATATTGTCATCGCGGGCATCGTAGTCATCGTCAAAATCACCAAATGCATTGTCATCTCGCAGTATTCTCTTGTCCAATGCTCTTTTATTTCCAGCGGTTGCTCTCCCACCATTTCTAAATGTCATGTAACACGCGGTACCAAGACTATTACTGATTGTACGAGTTGTAGTAAGATGATGTTGTAACTGTGTGTATCGCGTGGCCGTCAAAGATGATGATGTTGTAACAAACGCCACCTCTGCGGCCACCGTCGCACCGCCTGCCACCAGCGATAGCAATAGCGCCATAACTGAGTGTGACAGCGGCATCAGAAGTAGTTGATGACTGTGTGAAATTCTATTTCTATTCGTCATGATGATGATTTGGTTGCGGTTATCATCAACTTCGGTGCATTGTGTAGAGCGAGCGTGAAGTGATGGTTATGGTTATGGTATGGTTCGGTTCGCTCGGTGGTCGGTGATTGGTTGTGGAAGTTCCTGCTTCCCGCCAACAATCAGTTCTCTCTCTGTCAGTCGTACTTCCATCTTCTTCTCTGCTCTCTACGAGTACAGAAAACAAAATTATTTTAACTTCTTGTCCGATGCGATTGAATAATTCTTCTGTAGGAACTGCGGGGATATGTACATTCTAACATTATTTTCCATTTACCATTCTATCGCCTATCCCTTACTCTTCTTCTTCTTCATTTTTCTCTCCATCTTCAACTCCTTCTGTTTTTGTTTTTTACTTTTCAAGCTTTGTAACTTAACTGCCGATTTTGAAGGTGGCTTATTCTTCCTTGAGGCATTCTCGGCATTGCACATCCATTGGTAGAACTTGGCGGATTGTTTTTCGGTGAATAGAAAAGAATCTTGCAGATTGCTCATAACATCTCGTCTCCTCAATACACCGTTTGATGATGGTGGACCCGTCAACATCGTATCAACACCTTCGGCATGGCGCAATTTCGCATCATCGTAGTGGTCCTGCGTAGAGTCGCAAGATGATTCACTCTCTGAAATACTGCAATCATCGTCCGACCCGATACATTCATCGTCGTCATGATTTTCGCTGCAGACAATATTATTAGTTGCAATAGCCTTATTTTCACCGTGGCACTCGTTCTCATTCAAAAGTCTTCCCTCAGAGCATGATAAGAGTTGTTGCGCTCCACCAACAATGCTACTTGTTGTGCCATCCACGGCATTGTCACCAACCATAACATTAATATCTTCTTCCTCCGAAGAAAATTGATGCGCTAGATCGACAATATCATCCAAAAATGTCATTGCCATGGATGCCACCTCCCCACCGCATCTTTTGAAATAACCAGGATTGCTACCCGACAATGGACCAACTTGGACTGACATTTGTATCAAACCAAAGACTTCTTGTGCTGTCGAGTTTACGATGTTCATAGTATCACTACTACCGACACCAGCAGCAGCATCCTCGACACTGGTATTGTTATTATCATCATCATTGATGTTAATTTGACCGGCATTTTCACAACTTCCTACCTCTCCCCGATCGTTATCATTCACGCCGTAATGATGAGATGGAACATCAAGTAAATTGTAAAACTTGACAATGGATCGCCATTCTTTGACTGCATTCTTCGTGGGTAAGAGACAGTTAGTTTGCCATGTGTTTGGATTTCCCATCCCCTGACAAGTTTGGAATGAATCTACCAGTTGTTGCGTGCGTTGACGTAGGTGCTTTAATTCAAGCAAGAGTTTATCATTTTCTTCTTCTTCTTTTGTCCCAGTGTCGTTGCATTTATTGTGATCGGTGGTGATTGACAATTGATCAACATGTCGTTCTATCATCGTCGATCCGGTGTCGGCATCATCCATGTCGTGATTGTCATCATCGCGATTCGCACCAGTTTGACCATTACTGCTCTCTACTGCCTCTGCCGCCTGATATTTGACCCTCCGTCGTAAATTCTTCTTCGGTGGAAGATTGCCGTCGGTGGGTCCGCCTCGGCCGCGGAAGGTGCGACGCTGCTGGGGGTGGCCGCTGTGGCTTTGGGCAGATGGCATGGCAGGAGATGGCAGGGTTTGATGTGTACGATGTACTTTAATCTCTGTGACATGTCTCAATTTTTAGGTTTACCGGGCTACGATATCTCGTACCTAGTTGTTTTGTGTGCGTACAATAGTATTATGCCTCGACTCATCGTTAGAGTGGTAGAGAGGGGGGGCAAAGCAATAATTTGGATTACCGCAGCGCCACGGAGGGTCTCGTCAATCTCACTCCATCCACCAGCAGTACCCACCAGCAAGACTTGAGAAGAGTATCAGTTAACATTTTACTTTACACCGAGATTGGCATTGGATGCTCTCCTCAAGACACCGCCCACACAGATCCCGCAAAAAATCCCACACCCATCATCAAAATTGGTTTTCCTCACAAAATCAATAAGCTAATCCCTCTAAATGCTTGTTTTACGGACGTGCGTCTTTGGTGATCTCGCCGCAAGCTGAGCATTGGCAATGGCTCGATTGGCAACCATTTGACTTACGTGATCCTTCGTCGCCTGGGATGTTTTTTGTCCATGCACCCTCCCCGGAGAGGGCTTAATCCTACCAGGACTTTGTAACAAGCTATCACTTGAGGCCGTCTCCCCCCTAACCCACGGATGATTCATAGCTTGTTCGGCCGTATAACGCCTACGACTATCCACAACCAACAAGTGATTCAATAAATCTTTGGCACTGCTGGATAGGTCCTTCGCCCATCGGGGGAACCGCAAAGTGAATTTCTCGCGCAAGGCAGGACTTGGCATGGATTGGCAGTCGTCGTCAAAGGGAAGACATCCACATAGCAATACGAAGATGATAACTCCCAGCGCCCAGGCATCGACGGATTTTGTATAATCTCGGCGTTGGATCATTTCGGGTGCAAGATACCCCCTAGTTCCCAAGAAGGTAGAAGCTATGGGACTGTCTGACAAAATCTATCCCACCACACCGGAATCAAAATGCAATGTGAGAAATACATACTAGTCACTTAGACCTAATTCATGTATTAACTAACCCCATTGGGTGCCTCTCACCTTGGACAACCCAAAATCAATGATCTTCACTTCAACATCATGCGAACTACTTGGCTTATGCGCCAACAATAAATTCTCCGGTTTCATATCCCGATGTATGACATTCCGTGAATGCAAGTAAACCAAAGCACTTGTTACCTTTCGCACAATCCGCGATGCTTCCTCCTCGGTCAATGTTCCCTTTTGTACCACATAATCGAACAACTCCCCACCACTCATCAATTCCATGATAATGTATATCTTATCTTGGGTGATGAACACATCGTACAATTGAATAATGTTGGGATGACGCAATGATCGTAGAGTTTTGATTTCAGTGTAGAATTGATCGAGGTGGGATTCCATGCCTAACTTGTCCACAATTTTGCATGCTCGGGATTCACCGTTGGATAGGTCGATGCAGCGATGACAGGTGGAGGTGGATCCTATACCGAGGACTTCACAGATTTCGTACTTTTGATAGAGTTGAGATTCGGCATCCTTTTCATCGGGCGGGTTGTGGTTTTTGTTTGCAGGTGATCATGCATCATACACGTGATTGGTGATTGGGAGTGAGTGTTCCATTGCGAAAAGAGAGAAGTGTGAAAAGTATTGATTCATTCAAGAGCAGAATAATCAATGGAAAATAAAATCGATTTGTAACGTACAGGTCCATCCCGTATCTCAGCATTTGATGTTTGCTGTGCTGCGTTTCCGGTCTGGTTCTGTTGGCCAATCGGGAATGAATCACTAACCTCCTTCTCCAACCCCATATATTTGGAACTGCTGACATAATTATCAACGGCGAATCTGCCTCCCCTACCAAATGTTTTGCCTGAAATGTTATTGTTATGATTCCCTCCCCTCCCGGCTCCCCTTCCCGCTCCTACGCCAATGCCTCCTGGACTTGTCGATTTCTTTTCCTCGCTTAAATCAAAGCTACCAGTGTGATAATACTTTTCCATCACGGCATTATCGCGCATGCGTCGATTTAAGATAGGAGTATCTGGAATTGGCGTACCAAAGATGCCGCCATTGGCGCCGCCGCCGCCACTGCCGCTAGTGGTGGCAGTGTGTCCGCTGTTGGCTCGGGAGAGAGAGGGCGGAGGCGACGCGATGGAGGCTAGCGGCGTAGGAATGGGGCAGAAGAAAAGACCGTTGCAGCATTGGATGATGCTCTTCTGTCTAGATTGCTCCTTCTTCTTGCTATCATTATTTTCATCCTCGGATTGCAAATCGTTGGTGAATGCATCGCGATGGCGGCTGTGAAGGCCTCCCATGGTGATGCTCGTTTGATCTTGGTTCTTGGATTGAGACCGATTGCTGGTGCTGGTACTAGTACGTGTGACAGCGAATCTTTCGTCTTGCCAAAATAAAAAGTGCAACGTGGAAGGAAAGCAGTGCAATACTCTTTGAGATAGAAACACAATTGAAAATCGATGCCATGCCTATCTCCATTCACTCCTCTCTTCTTAAAGCAACCCTCTCCTTTACATCATATGACTTATTAATGACATCTGTGTTAACCAGAGAAGGTTCTCCTTAGGCATGCGGTCACATTGGAGATATAGTATATTATGATTCGTACATCTTCCTCTCAATACGCCAGGATCAATTAAAACGTCCCCGTTAGCCATGTCCTACCCAAGAGGAACATCAAATTTAACCGGAGTCTTCTCTCGAGCTGAGATGAATTCCCGCCGCTATCTCCACCCAATCCCACTAGCGATGGATGCAACACATCGTAATTGCATTCTTTCAATGAACTCAAATAATGCATACCGCACACTGCAGGTAAGAGACACATCCTTGCCTCTTTGGGAACTACCGATTGCTTACTCCTTGCACGCTGCAAATGGAATGTGGCCCTATCTACCATCTCAACAGTGGCATTGCGCAGTGACGCCTGTGATGATGACAACGTTTCAGTAGTAGTATTACTGTCTGGATTCAATGATGAATTCAAAGCTTTCCACAATGTATCCATTGTCACGGAATGCTTTATTGTCAAATCACGAGGAATGGAACATTCGCCACGTGTGGCACGAAATCCCGTGGATCGAAGTGCCGTGAGTATACCAAGGCTTACACCAATATCCGATGCAACCTCATCTGTTGCCTCATCTCGAACCTAAAATAATTATTGGACACATCTTTAAGATTAGCGATTGAATGCATACACATCACAAGGATCAATGTTGTGCAATGAGAGATTACACAACCCTCGTTGCACGTTCTACTCACGCCCACACACTCCAATGTCGAATACAACATATTAGACACAGTGTCCTCTCCATATTGTGCCACATCTCGTAACCGATCATACTGCACAACGTCCAAATCGAATTCACGTGCCTCCACCATCCGACGTAGAAATCGATGTGTCAGTTGATGTTCACGCACTGCACGACGGAGACTCCGTAATGTGGGATTATTATGCAACCCCCCACTACCACGCCTCTGCAACGATGACAATGATGAGGATTGTGAAGTGATGAGTGGGGGGTTAGGATCTTTGCTCTCCTCCCCATCTACTTCCATAGTGACATCATCAAATATTTCTGATATTGCATCTGCCCACCATCGCATGCGCAACCTCGATGCAAAGGAAGGATCTGCTTCTCCTATATTCTCATCCATGTTGTTACTATTAAATGATCCATGTCTACGGGAAAAGGAGGAGGTAGAGGACGCTGCATCCTTGATTGTGGCAATTTCGACATTGAATGCTCGTAGCGCAAAGTATCCCTCTCGTGCGGAAGATGGCATTAATAGTCCACATACTTGTTTGCAGACAATTTTAAGTGAGTAACAAAAGGTGGACGAATGCAAAATTGATTATTGTGAAAGAGCGACGTTATGAATAACCAAACACTGACTGACACATCATGCCGTATCACAATAATAGTGTTGGTGTTGAGCAATTTAACCAATTCTTGTTGCTTTACTTACAATATCCCTCATAATCACGTGTTCGGACTAATTCCACGCACTGTCTATGATCTAGCCTCCTTTCTGCTATATCATAGCTCGTGTGAGTGCTACTACCACTACCACTAATATTATTGCCTTTCCCACCGCTGCTCCAACTTCTCATCCATCGTCGCGCAGATGTCTGCGGATCTGGATTCGAATCATTTCTGCCTTTCCGCCTTCGTCGTGTTCTCTGAAACAAAAGGGATGATGATGGTGCAAAGTTGGATCCGTAGCTCCGAGATTGAAAAAGGGGAAGGATGCGCGGTGCCGTGATCGTCGTCAACGTCATAGTCATGTTGTTATGTTGTTGTATGTGGTGGTGTTGTGTGCCTTCATGAGTAGCTATGTATCTACCATGGGATAATTATGTCACAGATGCACAGATTCTGTCGATTCTATGTGGGGGAATATTACCACGTTTAATTGCCATAACATTCAACCTTTAACATTCTTACCCTACTGCAGTAATCATGATATTTATAATCGTCATTCATTGGTATCCAGCAGTGCAGATTAGTACTTGCCGATGAACGAGACAAAGAAAATTTCGGTTGCATCATAATGATGCTAAAAAGTACCCTGTGAATTTGGCACCAGTACTACTACTTATTCGCCTTCACCTTCCATTCCTTTTGTTCTTGTTTGATGTGCACTGTTGGATAAAGCCTGTGAGATAAAGCAGCTCCAACGGAAGCTCCTGCAATGCCTCCCGCCACTGACGCATTCACGGTCATAAGAGATGATGATGCTGATTGCAACAAAGCAGCACATCCTCCAGAAATTAAAGGTGCATGAAATGTCCCAACTCCGGGCACGACTGTTCCAAAAGTGACCATGGCCAAGGGAACCAATGCCTTAGCAGCAAGTGCAAGCATGGGAAGCAGCAATATGCCAGCTGCTGCAGTCAATGTGAGATGATAGTGAATTGGGACGATGTCATCATGGCAGTGGTTTCTGGGTAAATAATTGTCCATGCCTCCCATTCTCATTCGCGCACACTGCATATCCTTCATGATTACACTGCATCACCTTCCCAGTATAGCAACTGACAAAATATACCTTGCCATCCGAGTTGCATTCAACATCAAACGTCTCCCACAGCTCTTGATTATGGTTGGCAAAGACGCACATTCCCGACTCTTGAACTTGTAGATTTTTACCATTCCATCGCGATTGAATGATAATCTTGTTGTCAGGAGTGAGGAGTGAGAAGGAGTATCATTTGCTCCCATGCTTGAGTGTTTCGGTTGTTGCAACGTCCTTTTTCCCAAAAGAATTCATTTTGTAGATTATTCCCATTGTGTGCCTTCAGGCAGATGGGTGTGTTGAGTGGTATGTTCATGATGCAATCCAGCTATGATGATTGATCACAATGATGTCGGAAGGTTATGACAACACTATTGTCAAATAATAATGATACACTGCCAATTGCCAATCAATAGTGATGATGAATCCTTGGATATAATATCTTTTTCACATGAAAGTCCCTCTGGAGGAAGAAGAGAGAAGAAAGACCCCTTCACATGACGCACATCATAGTGACATCATCGCTTTTTCATCCAGCGAAGGCAAGAACTTTTTGTCTTTGTTTGGACATGAGACATGAGTAGATATCTCCTTCTCATTGCATCTGCAAGACACACAAGTCAACTGCCTCCTGCTTCACATCCACAACATATCAGCAACATCGATGCAAAGAAGAAGGTGACATCTCCTTTAACACTTCATGTTAGCACAAGAATAAGTGAGAGAGCAGTATGAATAATCCATTATTGAAACAATTATTCTTTCAGATAATAATATTATCAATCATCAGTCCTGACCATTGTTTATTGTTTAGATTGCTTTTTGTTTAGATTGCTTTTTCGGTTGCTCCATACTGTTTTTGTTTTTGTGACGCACTTCGCGTTCTCTCGTGTGGCGGAAAGCACCAACAAAAAAACACATCTCAGCACCACCCAACAACAAGAAGCGGAAACGACGACCATGATGACACCGCCGATGGACTCATACTAGTCCTAGAACCGACGAGTGACACCTACAAACGCGAGCGCGAGTATCCAACCCAATCGGTAACAGGTAACAGTCACTTTATACTTACCACAGTATCGTTTTCCATTCCATTCAGTAATACATCTGGGTAGTAAATCATCGCCATCACAAGTACGATAGGTTCACGTCGGTCCTAGATCATGTGGAAAAGGTCCATTATCAAATCCACGATCGGTGGCGGTGCTGGTACAGGTGCCTCGGTGCCACAACATCGCGGCAGGATGGCGTTGCGGACTCAATCAAAAGTACTAACAAAGTCAATCGGTACCGCCAAGAACAATACGTCGATCATCGTGCAGCAGCAACCAACAGAACAATCCTTGCGAATGCCGTGGCATCGTCATAATCTCACAACATCGATCCTCCCACCTGCCATGCAGATGGTTGCCACACATCGTTATCATCATGCAAGCACCGCTCGATTCGTCATTCGTGCCTCTTCTCCCGCTACTACTACTACTACTACTACTGCTACTTATTCAGAAGTCGGCATGCTCCTGCGACGATACGCATCCACCATTGCGATGGATGTTGCCAACAACGAAGATGAATGCGAAACTACCACATCATCGACAGTAGTTTCAACAGTAAAGGACGCAATTAATCATAATACTAATACATTCTCCTCCTCATTGGGCGATAATGGATACTTGGGTAAAATACTAAATGCCAAGGTTTACGATGTCGCCGTCGAGACGGAGTTGCAACATGCAGAAAATTTAAGTCAGGTGAGTAGTTGTGCCGTTGACATTGCATTCTAGTAGCTCATGAAAAGGATTCGCTCTTGCAAGCAATCACATCAAAATCTAACCCCACAGTAACAACTGTCCTTTTCTTCTTTCCTTTTCGTTCTTCCCACCA
>JALLAX010000309.1:0-17405 GCA_036939555.1 Discostella stelligeroides
CAAATGAGCCCCCAAATGAGCCTTTTGGGGACTATCGGAGAAATTCTGCTATTTTTGACCGATTCTGTGCTCATCGGAGCAGCTCATCGGCGATCTCTGGATATCGCGGGAGATCGCGGGTCGCGGGGAAAATAAACCAAAAAAATGATCGCCACCATGGCATCCGCCGCCCCCTCCTTCCGCTGGCGCCATCGTTGGCAACACGGTGTTCGATACCTTCTTGGAAAGCTCATACAGAGCAGAACATACTTGATATGGGGATATTTTTTGATTCTATGGTGATTGTATGAGAAATACAGCTGCCAAATCGCTCGAATGTGCGAGTCGGATGACAATCGATATTGCCAATATTGGACAGTCTAAGCTTACTAGAATGACATGTAATTACGTCCCATTGTTAATATTAATGTATTAGATGAATTAAGCTTATCGCCGTCACTGGAAGCCCCCAATAATACAGCCCCCCACCGCCAATGACGACGACAAAAATCAAACATCGACGATGGCATGCGACGCAGATGGATATTTGAAAGCCTTCCGCTCAACGCTGTCTCATGCCAACTCGGCAGAAGCATCCTCATATCTTTGCGCTTCTGCCGTGTATGTTATTATCGTTGCCGCGTCGGTTTCCGCGGCGTCTCGAGCATCGGATCAACGGCCGCCATGGTCGATGTTGCTATTGCGTCGTGTTGGTGGTGGCGAGCCGAAGAGGAGGTCGCTAGAATTGAATTGACTATTTTAGCCGGCTCATCCCACCTATTTTCTCGTGCTCATCTCAGAAATCAGATGAGCNGAAACATAAAATGTGGAAACGAGAAGGTCGCTAGAATTGAAATGACTATTTTAGGCAGCTCATCCCAACCATTTTCTCGTGCTCATCTCAGAAATCAGATGAGCTGCTGGAAGCTCAGGTGAGCCGAATTTGAAATGAGCCAGCCAAAATCTCTCCGATAGACTCGCGTCTAACCCACACACTCTCACCAGTCAACAATGCATCGACGGTCTTGCAGCCTGCAAACTCCACCAGAAAGAACTCCGTAAATCATCCTCCAGCCTTTGACGACAATTCCAGCTGTCCTCTTCTGCCAACGCTACCGCTGCAGGTGATACTGAAAGAGGAAGCGCCATCCGCGAAAGAATGCAAAGGGAACAGAGCATTAGCACATGGTGCCGCATCAACAAAGTCACACGGATATCGGGCCTTCCAAGAAGTCCAACAAAATATCTCTGGCATTACTTACTCCTACAGTACCAAAGCCGAAGTTGAGGAAAAAATACAGGAAGAATGCTCATCCCGATTTCAACTCGGACACTCTGCTCCCATTGCCTCCACTCTGTTGGGGGTAGAACTGCAGTACCTTCAAGACATCAAGATTGCATACAAAATACTTTCAGGTACACATGCCATCCCATCTACGATCAATGCTGCCACACGCTTGATCCTCAATAAAATCGCAATTCTTGGCAAAGCGGTTCTTTCTGGCTCATGCCCATGGCAAATTACCATCACAGGCTCCAATTATCACATATTGGAATAGAATAAATGACAGGACATCCTCCTCTCCTTCCGGCCTACACATCACTCACTATAAAGCCAGTGCCAGCGACCCAGAATAAGCTGAGCTTTTTGCCATCGAAATGAATCTGACCATCCACAGCGGCATACATCCCCTTACGGTGGGGCACTGCAATACAGGTCATGCTTGAGAAAGTTGCTGGGATATGCCTGGTCAATAAACTTTGGTCGATTCAACTATACGAAGCGGACTTAAACTGGTTCATGAAATTCATTTTCAACAACATCGCTCTCTCCAAACTTGAAGAAGCAGGGAAGTTGCCCAAAGAACATTACAGTAAAAAGGGCAGCACCTCAGAGGATGCCTGTTTTGAAAAGACGCTCACATTCAATATTTCCAGGCAATTACGTCTTCCTATGGCATCAATTTCAGTGGATGCCGCCCAGTTTTATGACAGGGTTCATCCCACTCTAATGTCTCTCATTTGGCTCGCCCTTACCAACCATCCACACTCAGTTATAATTATCTTGCACGTATTGCAACGGATGAAAATCTTCACCCGCACTGGCTTCGGCGACTCAACCACACATTTTGGGGGCGCATCCAGAAGGAAGCAAAGCTGCACCAGCGTCGTGGCTCCAACTAAGCTCGATGATCGTCAACGCCTACAAACAAGAGGGACTAGCTTCCATGATCACAGATCCAATTACAGGCCTCCAAACAGAGTCTGTGGGATGTATCTTTGTGGATGACACAGATTTATACACCATGAACGTTTGCCTTTGGTCCGCTATGCTGGTTGCTCTTCAAGCTCAGGCTTGTGTTTCTATGTGGTCTGCATTACTCCGTGCTACAGGTGGTGCAATCAAAGGGTCAAAAAGTTTTTGGTACTTAGTGGATTATAAGTGTGTGCATGGGAAATGGGTATACTGCGACATTGAAGACAATGATGCAACTCTTGTCCTAGAGGAAGCCCCAGGGGTAGAAGTTGAACTGGAATGCAAACCTCATGACGCCACCGCAAAAACGCTTGATGTTCTTCATAGTCCAGCAGGCGACCACTCTGCTCACCTCATGGCGATAAGGGACATATCCTTTGCCTGGCTTAACACCATCAAGAATGGTCACCTCCCCGCTAGCTTGGTGTGGATGTCCTATTATCAACAACTATGGCCTGGCCTCCGATATGCTTTAGGCTCTCTGTCTAACTCTCTTCCAGCGGCGGAACACTGTCTTGACAAATTTGACTTTCAACTGCTACCCTACATTGGCGTGAATTGGTACATCAAAAAGGAGAGTGGAGATCACTTAACATGACTTTCGGCGGTACAGGATTACTCTCCTGTCGCACCTCAGTCCTTCTCCAACATTTCAACACAGACTCAATCATCGGCCACAAACTGACATGCTCCATCCATCTACTGCAACTCCAACTTGGGACTAATGGCAATCCGTTTCTCCTCTCATTCAGGCGACATGGACATCTAGCCCCCAACAGCTGGGCCAGCCGATATTGGGAATCACTCCATCACTATCCGATCACACTACATTTGAAGTACACTACCATTTCTCTCCCATGTGTTCACGATGTGACCATCATGGATTTCCTTGATAAGTTTATGCCCACAACAGAGATCTCGACTAGTGTTAACCGCTGTCGCTGCACTCTCAATTCACTGTTCCTCTTGGATATATCCACCGCAGATGGCAAATCAATTGACCCGGATGTTGTGTCCAACAACAATGCTCGATGTAACTCGCGATATTGTTTTCCACTGGAACAACCCACCAAGGCCGACTGGCAGATATGGTCTGACATCTGGTACCAAGCACTTGGTCAATACCTGCTCCCCCCCCACCCACTAGGCCACTGGATACACGAGTCGCACATTCGCTGAAGGTGGTATTATGATGACATTTCTGACACCATCTTCAAGGATACTGGATCAACTATCAACACATTCACTCGCCCAGGAAGGGTAGGATCAAGAACAAGAAGTGGAGGTTATTATACACTAAGAAACATACCTGTATCATCCACTCTTGGCAAGCCAGCGTTATGTGTACTAATCCCAGATAGCACCGCCTCAAAACACAGGATTGCACTTCGCAACACTGGCCCTGCCACAACCCTCCTACCTACTACCTACAAAACTACCTGCATCCTTCTGGGATATTCTTGCTATCTTTGGCGGTGACTGGATGTGGGAGCAGATACACCTGGACACTGACTCTTTGGTAGAATGGTTCTTAAATGCATTCATCTCCGGCTCACTCCTCTGGGTGACAGATGGTTCATACAAACCATCCTGTTCTCCCAACATTTGTGCTGCCGGCTGGATTGTCCACAACACAATGACAAACAAGCGATGGTCCTGCTCATTCTACGAACTTTCTGACTTGCAAATTCCTACCATGCTGAACTCCTGGGACTTTACTATATCCACGTCTTCATTTTGGCTCTAGCGACATATTTCAGAAAACTCGGATCATCCACCGTGAACGTGCGCTGTGACAACAAGGGCGCGCTCAGAACCTCATCTTGTAAACTTAAATGCATTAGGCCAACATTGAAATGCGCTGATATCTTCCGCGCCTTCCGTAAACTTCGAGAGGACCTATCGGGGATACATATCCACTACGCGCACGCTTCAGCACATATGGACGACTTACTCTCTTGGGACGAACTTACGCTTGAACAGCAACTTAATGTTCAATGCAACTCCATGGCCAATGGCGCTCTTGCCAAAGCCAACACTACCATCTCGGACGCCTCCGTTCACCCCAATATGCGGTTCCTCCCTCTGGAAGAAACAGCTGTCTTCATCAAAGACCGAAAACTCCAATCCGACATCGCATCCCCGCTTCAGTTCGAATGTAGCAAGATCAAAGCATGAGCATTTCTCTGCTCACACCGCAGCTGGACACACCAACAATTTGATGAGGTCCACTGGTCCTCACTTGACTTAGCTCTCTCAAGTAAAACAGTAGGCTTCCGCACCTGGCTAGCAAAACAACACTCCAACTTCTGTGCTACAAGGGTTCAATTGCACCGAGCTAAGCAGGCTGACGACATTAAATGCCCTAGCTGCCTCACAGCGGCAGAAGACGCGGACCACCTATGTTGGTGCCCAAATACCAAATACCGAATGAATACAATGCTAGCCAACAGCAACACATATCATGAACTTTGCTACTGGATACCTCATTACATCCTATGTAGAGGACAAGTGCTGTTTGAAGATCTAGGTCCAATGCCAATGTCACCAGCTATGATGGAGACTGCTCGCTCAAAAGATCTCATCGGATGGAGAAACTTTATGAAAGGAAGGGTCAGCTCCAAGATCTACGCCATGCAATGATACCATCTCATCACCACGAACTCATGACTATCACCAAAAAATGGATGTCTATATTCATCACGAAAATCCTTCACATTACTCACTCGCAGTGGATCTTCCAGAACTTCATGCTTCATGACAGGGCAGCAGACTATCTTCGCTTAAAAGAATGCACTGAAGCCACAATCCAGATCGATGCACTTATGCAAGTACATCCGTCCTCTCTACCCACAGACAGTCAATTCCTACTAGAATTTGATACTGACAAACTTCTCTCAGCTAATACAGATACACAACATTACTGGCTATCAGCGATGCATGCTGCACTTGCCGCCAAAAGCACACACCCACCATTATTGACACCTCATCCAACCCCTCGTTGTCATCAGCACTCCCGCTTCAAAGCATCCCTATCAATTTCACAAAGAATGTAATGCGGCAGTTCAAAAGAACCCAGTGTCTTAGTCTTAGTTCTTGTTTAGATTAAATTTAATATGTTATTTATTTATTTATTTATTTATTTATTTATTGAACAGTGACTCATGCCAGCATTGGTCATGCGTACGATTTGGATGGATCTTGCTACAATGTGGGCAAGTGGTTGCATTGCGGAATTTTCCCTCCCAATGCAGCAACTTTGTGGTTTGTGCTGCTGTTGGAACTCGGGCGGTGGGTACTGGTGAGGTAGATTCAGGCGCTTTGTTTGAATTGATGGCAGCCGTGAGTTGTTGCATTACGTCATTGTTTGCCCTGATGAGCACTTCAATTTGCTTTGCATGTTTTTCCATCAATTCCACCACCAATTCCTCCGTTGCTTGCGCGAACTCTTCCATGTTACTTGCGGATGCATGACCAGTTGCTCTCGCCGTGGTTGCATCTTGCCGATTGAGTTTGACATACTCCGTGCACATGACAATTTTTAAGTTGGCGTACGTTTGGAGCACTGCCGGCCTGGCTTCCCATTCACAGATCGGCGCATCAAAGTCTCCCATGTCTTTGAAAGCTTTCAACACCTTAACCATCATAGCGCATTCATTGATTTGAATGTTTGCTCGTGCCAAATGTTGCCGGGCCTTTTCCACTCGATTGAAGTGTTTAGTTGGGACCTCTCTGTTGCGTCCCATGTTGAGTTGCATTCCGCCATCAATGTGTTAATATTGACATAGTCCATGGCACCCCACCGGAGCCTGAGGTGAGCGATCATTTGAAGAGGTGTCATGTTTAAATATGCAATCCCCGGAACTTTCAATTCTAACAGATAATCCTCATCGATCGCTTGCATGATTAAGTCTTTCAAACCTTTGCCGGCCCCAACACATTTTTCAAACTTGTGGATATGTTAACAGTCGCTAACAGGTCTTTTAACCACTAAGCCATTACGACGTCGTAATGGCTTAGTGGTTAAAAGACCTGTTAACGACTGTTAACAAAAGTGCGGTTAAAAGACCTGTTAACGACTGTTAACAGGATAAGTTCTTTGTGATCCGCTTCCTGTTGCCCGCGCTGAGCTGCTGAAATTACACCCACTGGATAAATCCCTGGATATGGTGGAATAATGAAAGGCGTGCCCGGAGCCAGGAGCTCGTAATCGGCAACTGTTTTCAACAACCCTGCATGACCGTGTAAGCCTCCCCCCAGACATTGGAAAGGATGATGCGATTGCAGTCAATTCATTGTCCAGGAGGTCAATGTCTTGATTAGCTGGTTGGCTGTGTACTTTGGTGACGGTGAATTTGGCAATTGCCGCTCTTGTTTCCTGCTCCTTGTTAGGCATTTGTAATTGCAAATAAGAAATAACTTGATTCCGAAACAATCTTGTTTCGATTTGTAGAATAACTCAGATAATCACAATTGAACAGTGACTCTAGAAAGTAGTTGTAATTCGGTGATTACTGAATTTATGAGCTACATTTCTAGCGTTGCTAAAAACCTTGATGGATTAAAATATTCAGACTCGAATATTTAACACCATTTTCAGATAGTTTTCTGATTTGGCTTAAATAGGCAACTGTCACATCTGGTTTGCATAACATGGGAACCAATACGTTAACAGTGTCATGTATAATTTTTAGGGGCTGATCTCGAACGGTCTGGGTGGATCTCATGCGACACAAGACCAGACGTGGTCAAAATCCCGAGACTTCGAGACTGGTCCGAGACTTAGCTGTGGTTGGCGCCAAAATTAGAAGGAATGATATGGCGGGAAGAAGTACCCCATGATAGCCCATGATTACTACCTATTACTACGTAAGTACTCTCTCTCTCAAGGCTGCCCCCGCCCAGCCATCCTCCACAGTCACGTTGTTGTTGTTTCCCCCCCCCTTGGCATCTATTTTCAATTACATTGAATTCATTACCCCCATCCAAGAGCCCCCTGATAGACTTTAGAGGTTTGACGATCGACCTCAAAACACCATAAGTAATTAATAATTAACTAAAAATAATGATCGAATCAACCTCACACACCTTACATCACATGAACTTGTTCAATCATTTCAAGAAAATTACATTTAATCCATAATTTTCCCCTACATCAAACATCCTCATCAATAATCACAATATTCTTGTTGTTGACGTCATCTTTTGCTTGGCAAGGGAGCAACTTAATCTCTTCACTAATTAAGGGGTATTGTTCCATTGTCTTTTCTTTTTTTGCAATTTGTTCATAATGCCTTTGGAGCACTGATGAATTTTCACTAATGAACATCATTTGTGCTGCAATATCTTGAGCGAGTGATGCCCTCTTGAGAGAGAGAATCCTCCCAGCCCGGCTGAAAATTTGTTCAGATGGCGCCAATGTTGCAGGAATGGCAAGATAAATTTGCGCAAGACGTGCAAGGTTTGGACATTGTGTGGATGTGTCTTCCACCATTCCAATGGATTCGTGAAGGAACCATCCTTGTTAGTCCTTTGCAACGTGACTTTTTCCTGTTGTATTTCTTTAATTTGAGCTCACACTTATCTCCCAATTCAGTAGGTTTGTCGTCATCATTGTCCTCATTGTTAACACTGTTGTCATCATCATCATCATCATCATCATCATCATCATCATCATCATCATCAAAAAGTTCAGCCACATCCATTGCTTTGGCAGACATTTTAGTTGGCAGATCTTGAGTAGTATTCTCCTTGTCATCCACAGTCACCAATGAGCCTTGTTGCTTAACGGGAGCAATATTGTCATCGTGCACTGTAGCTACTTTAATCATGAGAAAGAAGTAATGGTGCACAGTCGTATACCGCTTGTGGAATCCATGGCAGCTCCCCAGGAGGAAGACAATTTTTTGTCATTGTCATTGTTTGGAGTAAACCTCTTGTCAAAGTCCTTGAGCAGGACTTTTGTCAGTTCCTTAACCAAACTAATTGTCCCTGGGTTTTCAATAACTATATTGAACCTACGTCTGATTTGATAGACAGCGATGGGGATCATTGAACCGGTTACAAATTTCTCACCCTCAAGTACTCTCTGAAATGTTGAAATAGGCTTCAGGACAGCTACAATTTGTTGTAGAATATCCCACTGGGATGCAGACAACACCTCACATTCAACTACCTTTGATCCAATGAGACCATTGATAGCTCTCTTGAGGTAGAGAGCACATTGAATGGAATCATATGTTGACCACCATCTGGTGATAACATCCTGAATAAGCATTTTTGGCTTACATTCCCTGTATTCCGGCACATCCAAGTTGAGTTGCTGCTTTAGCAACTTTATGTTTGCTTTGGTAGATCACTTGAAATATCCAATCACCGCTTTAACTTTCTCATCACCTCTTTGACTTCAAGCACATTTTTGGCTGCAGAGAACATTAGTTGGTTGATGGTTGATTGGGTAGGATGAAGAACAAGAATTGTACCCGGTGACATCTCCATGCATAACCTCCCCCCTTCCAGCTGGGCA
This sequence comes from Discostella stelligeroides, assembly GCA_036939555.1. Classification (NCBI taxonomy): domain Eukaryota; phylum Bacillariophyta; class Thalassiosirophyceae; order Thalassiosirales; family Thalassiosiraceae; genus Discostella; species Discostella stelligeroides. Next base: position 8,763 of record JALLAX010000309.1, read on the forward strand.
GAGAAGGTCCACGGTGATGGAGATTGTGGTAGACTGGATGATATTTGACCAAGTTTCCCTGCACCGTAATGCACTGTGAAGTCAATGGGTGCACTCAAAACAGTGGTGTGGACATACATTGATATTGCTCTTGTAGGGGGCTTTACAGTGAGCACCGGCAGCACACCGTTTGGCTTTGGATACTTGCATTGTAGCCATTGTAATTGGTAGGACAGCTCCTACAGAATCAGCAGTTCTCTTCTGTTTCTTTTGTGTTGGCAGAGAAATGTCATCAGTGGTTGCAATGATGTCAACTCTATGAACCCCCAACTCATCCTCATCTGAGGACAGATGGCAGTTGGCATGACTGGACAACAATGAAAGGAACCTTGAAAATGATAATTCTGCAGTTTAAGAATTACTACTTACGAATTACTCATCCAGAGTGAGTCAAACAGTAAATATAATAAATAACAAATAACAAATTACCATGAATTAGAATTGGTGGCGGTGCTGCTGGGCTACAGTTGTCCATTGTTGAACGTACCTTGTCCTTGCTTTCAATGAAATGACAAATAAATGACATGTCGTGCCATCAGAGCAAGCAATGTAGAGAGAGCTGATGAGTGATGAGTGCCACAGTAGATGAAGATGATTCAGTAGGTGTAGGTACCTCTCAGAGGAACATGTTGTTGTGCGTGGCACCCGCCCCGAACACCAAACAACTACCTCCAGGTGGAAGGCTCGAATGCTTCGAGACTGGGGGCTCAAATCCCGAGACCGTTCGAGACCGGTCTTGGACGAGTCTCGTCTCGATCGAACATGTCGGTCTCGCTCCGAGATCAACCCCTAATGATTTTTCAAGTTTTCGTGGTTTCCTCCTTTATTCATTTCTCCCCCCTACTTTACATTTGGTGTGTACTGACAACTCCGCGATTGAGGGCAGATTTATCTCAGGACTGGCTGGGCCAATTTCCATGATTTTTGCCCAGTCCTGTAGCTCAATGAGTAGGCTACAGGACTGGGCAAAAATATTTGTATTGACCAGTGTTGAGATAAATCTGCCCTCAATTGGAGAGGAGCGAAAGTTGATGTCGCTAGATTTTTTAATTTTTTTAAATAATTTTGTGAGAAATGTTAAATTGCATTTCCCTCTTAAGTAATTGTGCTCACCTTTGAATGGGCGTATCTCGGCCAATATCCGGACATAATGGATGTCTACACCGTCTGTCCACCAACCGTTTTTTCTACGCACTTTTTTGTAGCCCATACGAATTCCTAAAATGCTCCTCTCAAAACGATGCTCACCCCCACCTGCAACAGTACAAAGCTGCCACTTGTTCGAAACCATACCATGGCCCACGGCGGCAACATCGACTGCTAGTACGGAACCTTCCCATGGTCTGAATTTAAAGGTAAGGGTTCCATTCGACGCAACATGAAAATTCATAACCTGCCCAGCAATGTACCCGCCCGTGTTTATCTCCGCCGCTCGATACAAAATCTAGACTGGAGATTGTGTGACTGTCGACGCCCATGACGATCCGTCGGACGCCATACGCCATGGTCAACATCGCATTGTTGCTCGCGTTTGCGGTGGGTGTGGAGACTTATTTTATGTGAGGCTCTACGATCAGCTACCAGGGACAGACAGACGTCCGTCTCCTGTGGAGACTTAGGTATTTTATGTGAGGCCCTACGATCAGCTACCAGGGACAGACAGACGTCCGTCTAACAGTGGGCGTGCGTGGCGTCTCTCCGACTGTCTGTTGATAATACTAATTCCCATTTGAAAGCTACATACGTCACCCTTGGTACTCAGCTCAGATGGGGGGGTGCATTTTGAGCGGGAAGGTCCGAGTAAGGTCCGAGTAGACATCCATTATTTTTTGTCCTTGCTACAAGTCTAAAACCAGTTTGGGTCTATCAATTTTTTTTACAATTTACCGAATTCGATGCCAACTTTGAACCCTTCGATCTCCGTCGATACTAGGTTTTATTTACAAGTAAGCACATCATCGTAAAGTGAAGATCATTGCACGTCGTTTGAATATCTAAACTTAATAATCGGTTGCTTTTTCATGGAGAAAGAAGGTTTCCAAGTTAGGCATTTGGAAGGCGCGTCGGGGCAAAATTTTCGAGCTCCAGTTTGAGTATCGTACTAACAAAAATCACAATTTTGTTAGTGAAACAACTTACCGAATTAGATTTTTCTTGATGACCACGATGATCGACATCAATTTTGGCCCTCCCTACCACCCAACAACGCAACGATCCGCGGTATCATCACCCGCTTCATACACACCGACGCATGAGGCAACACCACGGAGTGACGATTGGGAGGTTGCAACTGCTTATCGACGGTGTGGATACAGATTTTATTCAGTGCTGATCGCGACGGTACATGTCATCCCGGTGCCGGCATCCCTTGTTCTTGCTTCCTTTGACATGAGCATGGTACACCAATTAAGTGTCGTTGGATTCATTTGGAACTCCGCCTTCAACATGTTCCAACCCTGACTCAACAATCAACAACAATAACAATATCAACAACAATATCAACAACATCAACAACAACAACAACAACAGCAACAACAACAGCAACAACAACAACTGAATAATAATTTATCAACGACAATGATAAAAAATAACAGCAATGCTGAACTATAACAACAAAAATACATCATCATCAACAACAACAATAACAACAACAAAAATAATAATACGACAATCAACAAAAATGATAATATTATATGACAAAGAAACAATTAGGAAGTTCAACGGCCATGAGGCTAGGAATTCGATTGCGCCAGAGATTAACAATGCAGACGGGAATGGGTGATACAGCTGTTGGGCGATTGGGGGAACAGCGGAAAAATCAATTCAAACAAACTGCAAAGAATATGACTGATGAAGAATGGACAGAAATGGAGCTGAGACCTGATTCGGAACTTAGAAAGACACGAGACCGTTAATATGACTTCACCAGGGATTAATATTATAGATGGGGATGAAGGGGCGATTTAAAAATCAAGTCGGAATAGAATTAATATTAAGTTAAGTTGATGATTGTGCTATGGTGAAAAAGTGACAAACGATCTGTGTGTACTACTAACTACTACTCTTATTATTAGTCCCCTACTGATAATTAGAAAAAACCGACTGGATCGGCAATAGCACTTGTTCTTTGCGTGCCATTGGCGCTAGTGGTTTGCCAGTACGAGCACCATGGCAACCAGCGGATGCGTTTCTTTCCGGCCGCCATGGTTGCGTCGGATGGATCAGTCCGAAAGGCGAAAGGTTGGGTCTGTTTCTACGTAAGAACTCGTAGAAAAACGTATTTAAATACGATCTACGTACGGAAATTCGATTTTGAATTCGGTAAATCAAATTCGGTAACTTCAATTCATCTTTATTTCATACCCCTGGACGCGATGGTCTACAACTCAATGGGGAACGACTATTGTCAGTTGCCACTTTAATGAACTATTGCCAGAGAGCCCCTCCATACACTACATGAAACGCAGCTCGAAACAATCACCACAAGCATCGACATGGTGATCGCAAAGTCGCGATACCCAAACTGGGTCAAATTCGAATGCGATACCCAAACTGGTTTTAGATTTGTATCTTATTACCATACATTTGTGTGGTTTTACGGTGCTCTCAGGAAAAATCAAATCCTTGGGAGAATAGATTTTGGCCATGTTGTATGTACTTAATATACATTGTTCTGATTACAAAATGGGGACGAAGTGTTGTGGGCAAGTGAAAAAGTAGTGGGCATTGGCCAAGTTGTGGTTGTGGCCATTCATTTTTGGGCACCATTATTTATGAATATAATTGGATTTAATGATTTTCAAATTTTCAATACTTAAAGACCCATTGAACCCCATTTTCTGCAGCTTCATCCTCAACTCATGGAAATGAAATGTGATGGCCATGAAACTCTTCACAGGCTTAGTACAGAACCCAATATGCCTGCAAAGAGTTCCATTGTCATTGCATTGCCACAAGCTGAGGATAAACTGCACAAAATTTCTTGTTTTTGATTAGTGTTCCTGAGAAATCCAGTCTTATTGCATCATCAGAAGTCCTTTTGATAAAAAGCAGTCAAGTTTTGAGGTAGATTTGAGATTTCCTGGAGAGATAATTCTCAATTATTATTCGCATAGTGCCCTGTGATGTCATCTCTAGCAGTCACTACAACACAATGTAACAATGCATTAACACGATGGACTGAAAGACTAATCCACCCATTTGTAAATATATTACAAAAGTCTGAGCCAAGTGAAAAATGCAAAAAAGGCCCACCCAAAAGAGCTAGAATAACCGATACCTCTTCCTGACGATGTCTCCGCAGTAGGGCTAGTTGATATTGATGGCATCTCTGAGGGACTTGCGCTCAGAGTCGGCGCAGGAGAAATAGTTGGCGCAAACGACCATAGCGACGAGACACAGAACTGACTATAATCGCTTCGATCAAAGCATTCACATTGAGGAGGCGATATGGAGAAATCACATCTTCCCCGGCCTGCGCAATTGGCTGGACATAATGACCTAAGAATGTCAAAGAAGAATAAATGAGAATTGAGAGAATGTGTCTATAATCTCTCGTCCTTCGGTACTCACTCGGGACATGTCTGTGCAAATGAGGGGCAGATGACTTTTGAACCACTAGGCAGCCGCAATTCTTCGCCAGTGTATGAACACCTTATTCTCTGACCATCTTCAGCGACAAGCACAACCTTGCCAGTTTCATCTCCGTACTCGCCACAAACAGTTTCTAAGCATAATGGCCGGACTCCACTAGATTGTTGTATGCATTTACTATTCTCTCCAAAGACTTCATCTCCACTTTCCAACCATACGTCATTGAGCTCAGTATTTGTGCAGTCCAATATGTTGGTGTTGTCAAATTTGAACAGGGTTGTGAATGAAGGGCAGAAATCCATCTGTTGAAGACCGCCGCCGATGTCCTATTTGAAAATCATCAGCATGTGAACAGTTCGGAAGAACGAAAAGCAATGTGGAGGGGAAATCTATACGCGTGTTTCACTTACCGGCGCTTGAAAGTATTGATAACCCGAGGGCAAGTTTGCATCCCATTTTGAAATGTCGCAGTAGGCCACCAACTCCTTGTCCGGAGTACACCCGATACTCGACGCAGCACTACAAAATATTCCCTCACCCCATTGCGCTACTTTACCATCTTGAATGCAAGGTGAATCCACAAAATCACAACCAGCACCTAACGCAAATGGATTATTCTGAGCTATTGCATAATTTGGAAGGTACCATCCAGAATCTTCAAGGAGTGCAAGCGTCAGTGCGGTAATATATTGTGTTGAGCCAGTGTAAACTGCCGTCATGTATTCATTATTGAAGAGCCTCTTTTTTTCAAAATAGACAAGTATGAAATTTGGCATGAATTAAGATCACGCAAAAAGAAAACGTGACCAAATGCAGAAACTCAAAACTCACATGATCCCAGTGACTTCCAAAACAATCAATATCTTGACTAGCGGTATTCTGATTTTCTAACCGTGCCCCACTCATCGTCGGACAATTAAACTGATTGCGCACAACATTCCTCACAGTCTCTGTCACCACTTCATATGCAATATATCCATTGGCCGTCGTCGAGGCCTTGATTACATCCTCCGACGCAGTAGTCACACTCTCACGTGTACCATCGACACACAGTACCTCTGACAATGGTGGAAGACCCCACTCATCGCGTGGCGTACGCGGTTCACCAGTAATGTGACTGTAAAATAATGGAAAGTCATAACTATTCATCCCCAATATGTGTGTGAACTCGTGTGCCACCGTCGTGAGACGACTTTTGTGCGTTTTCACCGATCGGTCATCAGGGTCAATAGGTCCAAAACATATTCCCGTATATCCTACCGTTGGTCTATCCAGTTGGTCATGTTGACAGTTGGACGCAAATGCCAATGTTTGCAACTGACTACTATTTTCAGGATCAAACGTTGTGCTGTCTTCGCAAAGTTTGGTCCCCTCCACTGGAATTACAATCACAACAAGATCCACATCCTTGTACACCAAACTATTGTTCTCCAAGTTTATTTCAACATTCCCATCTGTGCCGATGTTGGTTACGGATCGAGCAGCGGTTTCACTAATCGCATCGTTGTTGTCGTCGTACGTTAAAAAATCTTCCAAGCCATATCCACACAGCTTCGTTACCTCTGCGGCACATAATGCATTATCCCCCGACAGTGGCACTTCAATCTGTGCGGCAGGTACTACCGATAAAGTTTCGGACCAAAAATTTCGCAGTGATGGTAGTAAGACATGTCGAACGTACGACACATGCGAGGGGTAGGTGTCCGCTAGTGCATCTAGTAGATGGGTATCGAATTGAACACGCATGGGTTGATATTGACTTGCATCATCCGTGTACGGATAAGTCTGTGTCTGTCTTTCTTTGCTTTGTGGATTGCTGTCATTGTTTAAGTGTCTCTTCCTTCGTTCGAATGGATCTAGTTTTGTTAGGGGTTTATTGGTGTTGGGTAAGAATGCGCATTAAAGAATGAAGAACGAATGCAACTAATATGGTTGGTGCGAGATATGTGCGACAATATCCACACCCGCAACAAACACACACGGACGACTAACTTACGTCTTCCCCGATAATCCACAAATATAGGTTTTCTATTCCGTCGTAACTCTCGTCCCCGCAAGAATTGGTTCCAATGAGCGTTCGCAGTATTTCGATATGTGCCAACACTTTGCCGCGCTGTAGTGTCAACGTCGTTATTAGGGAGCAGTACTTTATCATCAGTAGAAGTGTCAGAGGCAGAAGTGAAAAGGATGGTAATGGTGGTGGATAATAAAAGGCGTATGATTGATCGTTTCCGTTGGCCAGAGGAGTTCATGATCAGCCAAACACCCACAATGACAAGTCCTGATACTGCCAGGACGGCGAGAGAGAGTGAGTCTAAATATTATAAATGAATCGTAGAAGCTTGCTTTGGTGGTTGGATTCTTTGACTCTTTTTTGTCCTACAGTCCCAAATATTTACCAACGCATGAAGACCGTTCGGCAATCATGTCCAAGCAATAAAAACAAACACGACAGAACAAGAATGCCCCTTCTTGCGTTGCGGTTGAGAGAAAGCAGTGCGCGCGGGAACGTGACGAGAGAATCACCCAGCCAATCATTTGTGGCGGGAAGAAGGACCTCTTTGCGGCGATCATGCATCTTTCTAAAACCAGAACCAGTAACCATGCACCCCTCTTTCCACAGCATCTGATGCCATTACCATTATGATGAACCCTGCCAGCAGCAGCGATGACTACGACGATGATGATTCATCTTCCTCATCTTCGATCAGCAATTCTGGCCAAGAGCAAAAAGGCACCATTCGAACGAAACCACGACCATCTGCACACAGCAATGGCGATGACGAGTCTAGTGATGATGATGATGATGATGATGATGATGATGATGATGATGAGGGTATCGACGACGGTGACTCCGAAGAGCATGATGATAGTATGCAACGCGATGTGACCAACTTTGATGATTTGCCCACTGATGATAGTGAAGACGACGATTCGAGTGATATTGACAGTGATGAAGACAATGGCAATGCGACGAATCAACACAGCAGTAGACGTGATGACAGCAGTGAAGACGGTAGGAGTCAGGCAGAAGCAGAAGACGAAATTAATCAAGACGATGTACCATTAAGCGAACGGATGGTATCCAAGGCAGGATTAGGGCGACGGTATTATACTGGAAAAGACGACACCAACACGTATGGCGATGGTGGCAAACAACAAAAAGCAGAACGGAAACAGCGTGCCATTGAATTGGCGTCGGAACGTTTGAGAGAGGTGCGAAAAGGACAACGCAAGGATGATCAAAGTACAAATCAATCTCCATTTAGTAATGATGATGATGACGATGATAATGACGACGACAATGATAGTTCTATCGAGCAAACTTCCTCAAACAGCAACAACAAACTCACACAAAAAATCAAGAAATCTAAACATGCACCCACCGAAATGTCATCCAAACGACACGACTTCTTCTCCCGTGGACGGCCAGATCTCAATTCAGCAGGTATTGGCATATCCATCGGCGCCAACAAATACAAGGCCCGTGATCCACGCATGATTAGTCTTTCGGGACACTTGGATAGCGATGCCTTCGAGAAACGATATGGATTTTTAGATGAAATACAAGAGAAGGAAATTGAATTACTGAAAAGTCGGGTGAAGGCGTGGAAGACATCAGGTAAAAAGGGACAGAAGGCACGACGTAAATTGGGTTTAACCTCTGGAAGTAATGCGGCGTCACTCGAGGCGGATCAGGAGGAACTTACCCGACTTCTTCAGGAGCGTGCTGAGCGTCAACGTGCCAACGTTGTCCGTGCTGCCAAACGATCCGTTAAATCCAAATTGCGCAATGAAGTTGCATCGGGAAAGCGTGGTGCGTATTATCCCAAACGCAGCGAGTTGAAGAAGATGGAAGCGGAGGCCAAGTTTGATGAAATACGGAAACGTGGAGGAAATGAGGCGGTGGATGCGGCGATTGCCAAACGAAGGAAGAAGAATGTTGCCAAGGAGGCAAAGAGTATGCCATCTCACATGATATCTTGATTACAGAAAACAAATATTACTGAA
>JALLAX010000311.1:0-12744 GCA_036939555.1 Discostella stelligeroides
TTTGGATGCAAGAGCTATGGATATGGTCTTGTTGAGAATATCTGGCGAACCAATCTTCTTCACATTCCACTGAAAAGGCTGCACGAAGTGCTCTCCTGCTTTAAGAGTGTTCTTGGAATCCTTCTCCTTATCAGTTTCTTCCCATGGAGTTGTCAATTTCTCTACTAACTCGCTATCCAGAGGTTCCGGCTCAAGGGGGCAATGGTTAAGCCAGATATTGACCAGAAATGTTACCCGCTTGCCACCCAGCGTATTACTACTATCATGCGTGTCGTCCACTCTCAATTTCTTCGACTTTGGCTCGGAAACATCAATCTTTTGGACGGATGGGAAATATTCACCTGGAGCACCGTGCAGAAATCGGCCATCAAACGCAACGTGTTTGCCAAAACAGGGATGACTTAGCCACGCTTTACTTATGCTTCCATTGAGGCTCGTCTTCTCATGATCAGACGGTGGTGGTGATCGTTTGTCGAGGATCAGCGTAGGGACACCTATGTCACTTAGATAGGTTATTGTTGCCACCCGTGGATGGAGAGTGTAATTTGGTAACTGCTCTTCCAAACCTAATCATTAGAACGAGGAATCACAAATTCAGCAAGGAGAATGATGAAAGATAAGCGCCCTAGCGAAACCAAGAGATACGTACCATAATCGGCGTCAAAATGTATCCCCACTTCATCATCTTCTCCCTCGTCATTATTTTCCTCATCCTCAACCTTACCATTCTGAGACTCTCCAACACTTGGAACATCCAAAACTAAAGTCCACCATTCAGCGCCACTTCTCTCAGGATCATAAACGAGCTCTGATTTTTCGCCTTTGTCCTCGAGCGCACATTTATCCAACGGATCTACATGAGCGCGGAAAATCGTCTGGGCAAGCTCTTCGAGAGCACATCGAGGCTTCATCAGGCATGGTAAGAAGAAAGTTGATCCCGTGGAGTATCCATCGGAGTCTTCTTTTGTTCTAGCTGTAAAAACCAGTGAACAATCGTTCAAAAACGATGCCCGAAGTTCATCAGAAGACATCGAAAAAGCGTCAGCGTAGGATGCAAATGGAAATCTTGGAAGCTTGGAATTGTCATCATCATTGTCGGAGCCTGGCTTGAAGTCGTTGAGAACGGCAAAACCGTTATCGATGATCAAATCATTGCTGCTCATATCAAGTTGCTTTGAAATGGTGAAGAATGGGAGAGGATGGTGGATGCTTGGAGTTGGTAGGAGATGGTACTACTGTATGTTTGTACTCAATTGAGGCATAAATGGAACCCCTCCAATGGGATACACTTGTAGTTGCCAATAATGTGCCGATTTCGATGTTTCTTACCTAATTCAATAGCCAAGCTCTCTGGTTATTGAATTAGGCAAGAATCGTCAAAATCAGACCATTATTGGCGACTACAAGTGTATCCCATTGGAGGGGTTTGAATTGTAATCGATCTACATAGTCAAAATTTTAAAATTATTTAACAAATTTAAGAAAATGCTCATGTTCGATGGGCTGTAACTCAGCCAATATCAGTTTGTTTGGAATGCTCCAAGTTGGAAACCCTCTCTTTCGATCCAAGGAACAGTGTTGCCTTAAGTGGCAAAGTCAAAAAACTGGTTCTCTTAAACCTGGAATTTTGTGTGTCTCGATTGAGGACAAACATACAGTATGTATGGAGATGGTGGAGCCGACAGGACAGCATGCGAGAGATGTTGGCGGAAAAACTTGTACCGGTTCCTATTATCAACTCCACTCCATCAGAGTCTCCAGCTTTCACTGCCCCTCTCTAGCTCTCTCTAGCCCCTACAACTACCATACACAATAGGTACTAAGCAGATTCCAACTTAAAAGATCAATCATCAGATAAATGATGATGATGATGATGAGTACCCTTTGGACCATTACAAGTTCTGGGCTACTCCATAATATTATTTCCTATGAAGGGAAAGAGACCATCGACATAATATTATACTCACTACAACCATCCCATTTCTAGTTCTGACAACCAGTGCAGATTCGCAGCGATGCAAAATACCACCGATGACCAAGCGGCAATATTGGAGTCTGCCAAATTTGTCACGTCAACATTATCAATTGACAGCTCTGTCATTGGAAATGGCGGTTCATCAATATTATTACTTTTCTGTGCTCTCTCCATGAGAATGTAAGAGGTTACCTCGCTCAATAGGGCGAGGAATAATGCGATGGATTGAGTGGGTACATGGTTTGACTGAGCATTACCGCCGCCATTCGTATCGAATCCAAGATTGTGGACAGTTTGGCCCTCGGGGAGATTGACTAGTATTTTTGCACATGGATGGATTGGTATTATTCGAATGACGGTCGTATTGACACTGGGATACAATCCAAGAGTGAATGCCAAGAACTGCGCGGCATGAAAAAATGCAGCATTGATCTCCTCCTTGTGTAATCCTGCTTTCGTATTGATACGGTAGGCTAGTCGAAGGTTGTTAATTGTTGGGTACCGTCCTGTGCTATTTTGTATTGAATCATCGCCCCCGCTATCGATTCTAATTTTGAATGGTATTGACAAGAGCTTCACACTGGACATGGCGGCAATTTCATCCTCAACTGCATTGCAGCGGTAGATGACAAGGTGTGATTCCTCCTCGAAATTATGTGCCTCGAGTTCCAACGAGTTCAATTCCTGGTGTATGATATCCTCTTGATCGGATATGGCCTTGGATCGATCAATTTGGGTTCTCATCAAATTTTGGAGTACTCGAAGCTCGTTCTCTTGTTCGTTACAAGCATTCGATAGTGCGTTCAATTCACTCTGAAAGAGTTCGATTGCGCTGTGAAGAGGCATGAGTGGGGTGGTGAGCAAGCCATGCAACCCTGTGGCATACTACTGTAGTAAATAAAGCAAGACTGAAGGCTCACTGGTGAATTGCATCGTCTTCATGATGTTGGCAATCTACATCATCCAAGGATACTCCCCTAAAATCAACATCCGCAGATAAAGCATTACACATTATTAAGGTCCTTTCCTCCTCGGACGATGCAGTTGTATCATAAGTGATGCATTCCTCATCGAACAGTTCAGAACAGGTATCAATTGCCTGGCTTATCCTGTATGGGGGACAAACCGGAACAAAGATGATCGCAACGTGAGCAAACTATCAAGACCAGTGAGATTTCAAACAGTGGAATGAAATAATAATACACAATGAAAATAATGAGTCCATCCTCACATTCCAAGACATGATTGGCAACAGTAGCTTTGTTGATGATCATCGTTGTTTTCCAATGCATTATTATTATTTGATTCCCGTGACAGAATTTCCACGGTAAATTGCAGAAATGCATCCATTCTCCTACTAGCTTCATGCATGTTGGCGCCAGTACTATTTTGCATAATTCCTTCCTTATTGTTGGATGATAATCGAAGAGCATGATCGAGAATCGATTCAACATCATGAATAGTTTTTTTTCTCCAACTTTCATGATTATTTTCGTCGCCACCAGTTGCAGTTGGTTGAAAAGAGCGAGGTATGTTCACAAATGAGCTGTCGAGGCCAATGCGTGTCAATGCCGCTGGAAGTGGAGGGTGTTGTTGTCGTCGTGGTGGTCGTGCCGTACTCGTTGTTGTTGTTGTCGTTGTGCCAGTCGTCGTCGCATTGGTCACCGCCACCGCTGCTGCTGATGCGTTCTCATCATTCGCTGCACGAACACCACCGGCGAATGTCGCTCCGCAGATGGAACATGCGATGGAGACTCGCTGATGCTGTTGATGATGATGGTGTAGTATGCGAACAACTCCCGTGGATTTGGATGTAGATTTAGTGGAGATCATGGTTGTAAACGCCATTGGGGAGGCGGTCGGGGTGTTTGCTTTTGCTTTCGGTCGATGGAAAGTGGAGTTGTTGTTGTTGTTGTTGGCGAACTTTTGTTTGAATTCTTTCATGAAAACACTCGCCAAACGCAAGACACAAACAAGAACAAGCCAAGTCCGAAACCAGAAAAGTCGAGCGAGAGACGACACACATCATGACCATGAAGATCGAATCCTTCCCTCCCAACATCCGCCGTCCATCCCCCCTCGATGCAGCACGACACATTAACGAGGAGGCGCGTCTCGTCTTGGCCTCTCTCCGATGTGGGCCGCCCAACATCGCCCGGGGTGAGTTGGCCTTGAGATTGCAAGAATTGCGCGCCTTGGTGCGTGGCCAGCTACTGTTGTTGGAAGCTGCTGGAAACCATTATGGTGATGGCGGTACTAGTGCTACTACTAGAGGAGGAGGAGGAGGAATCTCGATTGACAATGCTGTTGTTGGTGACTCTTATCCCAATAGTCCTCAATCTCCTACAAGACCAGCCTTTTCTGTTACGGCTGCGGCGGCGGCTACGGCGTCAACAACTGCTACTACTACTACTACTACTACTACCCTGCCACCTCCACCATTGCCGCTGCCCACTGCCATCGATTCGACTGCGAAAAATAATCATCATGATGATGGTGATATTGTTGACGAGGCCAAGAAGGATACAACATCTGTGGAAGAAAATCATCGTCCAGCGACGCCGCCTGATGCTTCTCCAACCCATTATTTATCTCCCCCCACTCCCCATTCGGTACCTCCCCCCTCCGCCTCGTCGCCCGGTGACATTCCATCATCCTCCAATTCCACCATTGGTGGACAAGGAGGAGGGGGGGACGGATTGGAACAGAACATTCCACATTTTCATCATCAGATGCCGACGCCTCCACTCGATCCGGGACCATATGCCACACCCTTCCTTGCTGTCATTGTCGATCCACGCGCGGCTGGTCCACATACACTCGTGGCGTTACGTGCCTTGCATCGACTGTTGGAACGGGGCAGTATTGTTCAGGTGACCAAGTGCACTGCTACAACTGATACTAATGACAATCTCGAAAAGAGGAGTAGTAGCAGTAGTAATAGTTCTGGTGAGAGAATGGAGAGCCAAGCCGTCGAAAGAAGTAGTAGTAATAGTAATAGTAGTAGGCAGGAAAGTAAAACACTGAATGCAACCACCTCGACGGCGCAGAGGAGGAGGGAAGTAGTACACGAAACCAAATTGGACCCCATAGCACGGGGGGTACTAGCATGCCGATTCGAACAGACCGATGCTGGGGCCGATGAAGCTGTAGAAATGGCGATTGCCGATTTACTACGCTTACTGGTGGAATTAGATTCTGCGGGTGCACGTGCTGTGGAGGCTGCATTATTGAAACAGGTTTACAAGTCTAGGAAGGAACGGGAAAAGAAGAAGATGATGATGACGATGCCAAATAATAATTCGAGCAGCGTGAGAAGTGGTGAATCACAAAAGATGGAGGAGGATGCTCAACGGCAGAATCATTTAGCAGCGAAAGGTACTACGATACAAATCCAACGCTTACCATCGTCCATCGTAATGGACGCATTTCACGCTGTATTTGTTACGCGACATACCTTTGTCCACGACGGTGGTGGTCATCACTCGCCTGCATTAAGTTTTCACTTTGAACAAGTGTTAATGAGAATGATCCATTTCATCTTTGGCGGGGAGGATGATCAAAGCGCATTGAAAAATTCCAACGTCCACAGCTGGGGTCGAGGTATGACGAGTATGCATGCGGGTGGTGCAAGGAAGGTCTTGGCATTTCTGATTGATTCGGTATCTTTGCGCAAATCTAATACTTCTGATGAAAAGTGGTCCATCAGCACCGTTCTAGATGAGAGTACTAGCGATGATAGAAGAACTCTGTGTCTGAGATTAATTCAGTGCTGCCTTAGAATCGGCTGGGGGGGTGTCCCCCGACAAGCGACAAAAGTCGAGGATGTCAATGATCCTAGTACACGGCGATCACCCATTTTTTGTTTGGAGGAGGATGAGGCTATAATTCGTCTTATTGAAGACGACCTTTGTCTCGCGCTACTAACGGCCGGCCAAGCAATATTCCCACAACATGATGAAATTTCTTCCTTTCAAAACTACTTGTCATCGCCTTCGTCATCCGGAGCTGATATTCTTGGCAGCGGTCAATCCTCGACCTCCCTCGAGTTACTCTCCGAGGTGTGCGCCACTTTGTCTCTATTATGGAGTCTACCAAAAGTCCGCATGAGGTTACACGCTCAGTTTGAGAGCATATTCAGTGGATTTTATCAACGCGCTTTGTCGTTGTTGCGTCGACGGCCACTACCGGAAGACGGGGTGGTGTATCAGGCAAATCTGATTTTTGATATGGAGGTCGAGGTGATTTTGGAAAGCTTGGTCGATATACTCTGCATCAGTAGCGTCAGTTGCGTGGATACGGCTGAAAATTCATTAAGCACAGTTGAAGAATTGTTTTACACATACGACTGTTCCATTACTGAGTCTGATGTGGCATCGGGTTTGCTTGTTGAGCTGAGCCGATGTTGTGGAGGTGATGTAGACGAGGAAGGAGAAATTTACTTGCCATCTACAGCGCAAAGCAGGGCCACAACGACAGGAGCTCTGACCCCTCATTCAATGGACTCTGGATCCAAGATCGTGTCACCCATATTAGTTACACCGTATCGCTCCGTTCCTGATCATCTGAAAGAGCTGTGCGCTGAGGCCTTGCTCGGGTGTTTAAAAATGTTGTTTTACGGTGCAGAGTCTTTGGGGAGTGAGATGTTAAGAGCTGTGGACAGCGAATCNTCCGTCACGCTGCACAACTATTCAATGAAAAGCCGAAGAATGGTTTGAAATATTTAGCTGAGAATGGACTGCTCCCTAATCCTCCTGATCCCGAAAGTGTTGCTTCGTTTTTGCGCAATGGGCTCGTAGTGGGTTTGGATAAAGCAGCCGTTGGTCAATACCTTGGAGAAGTTGGAAAGTCTAATAAAGATACCGATTTGGTAGTGGAACAGGAATGGTTTCATAAAGAGCTTCTTGGGGCATTTTGCTCATCATTTAATTTTGAAGGTCAAACGGTGTTGGAGGGGCTCCGTATGTTTCTTTCTACCTTCCGACTACCAGGTGAAGCTCAAATGATTGATCGCATTTTGCAGGCGTTTTCCGATAGTGTCGCATGTCAATGCGAGGAATCTATGAGAGGTTCCCTCAAATTATTCTCTCCAAATGAGAAGCGCGCCAGTGATGCGGCATACCTCCTCTCGTTTAGCATCATCATGTTGAATACGGACTTGCACAACGAAAATATACGTGCCAACCGCAAGATGACGCTAGGTGATTTTGTACGAAACAATAGAAATTATGGCAAAGATATAAGTGATAGTGATCTCCCGGGGGACTATCTAGAACAAATTTATAGGTACGTTGAGGCTACTACTTT
Source organism: Discostella stelligeroides (assembly GCA_036939555.1). Taxonomy (NCBI): domain Eukaryota; phylum Bacillariophyta; class Thalassiosirophyceae; order Thalassiosirales; family Thalassiosiraceae; genus Discostella; species Discostella stelligeroides. The sequence goes on from JALLAX010000311.1 coordinate 7,283, forward strand.
GCCACGTTGCTGAAGTTCGTGGCTAAATTCTGTTTTGTTTATCAGAAATGTAAAAGAGGAACAAATTCGTACTCTGGGAGAAGGTGCCAAGGGCTTCATGACCATAGAACGTTGGAAAGATGTAATGAGAAGTGCAGATCGGATCAAATCGTGCTATACGAAAACTAGACTAGATTCCAAGGCTATAAAAGAACTACTATTAGAAAGCTCGTGGCAGCCGATACTGTCAGCTATTTTCGGTCTATGGGGAATGGGTCATCAGGATGTCGATCATGCAGAAGTGTTCGCTGTTTCCGGGGTACGTATCGGGATTGATTTAGCACACGAGGTGTTAACAGGATCAAGCAAGTTGGGTCGCATTGATATCTTTCAAGATTGTTTCACAAACATTTGCTCTGTGAGCGGATTATTGGGTGAATACAACCAGCCCATGGAGGAAAGAGCTGAAACTTTCATCAAATCATTTGGACAGCAAAGCGCTTTTTCTGTTGCCATGAATGTCGCTGAGGGGAATGGAGATCTGCTTGGGATAGATGGTTGGAAGTCTATTTGGTTGATGATATTTGAGTTGAGAGATCTCAAGTTGGTGAGCGGAATGACAAGTCTTATGAAAGAGAGTGATCCAGATCTTCTTTCAACCGAGGCCCGTTTCATATTTAATCGGAAGTTGACTAATCGATATGATGAAAACGGAGATAGAGGTCAACCCCGTAGGGGCACAAGTTTGATGAGCTTTGTTTTTGGATCAAGTGATTCGTTTGATGGAGGAAAGAATGTTCCTAATAATGAAGGGTCCATTCGATCTCTTCATGACAAGGAAAATCAACTACTTTGGGATGACTTTGCATCTAGTGATGAGGAGGATGAAAACGCGTCAGAGTTTGTCGCCTTTCCCCCAGAAATACGTAAGAGATTCTCGTCAATCGGTGCATCATTCGAAAATCAGTTATCATATGAAAACGCCACTGACACCGTAGGGGCCACGGTTACTGGATTGGAAAGGTTAGACATCTCCCATGCAAACACATGCTCCCGTAGAGCTCGAGTCAGACGTCGGCTGTCAAATTTAATCGATTTCCATAGCCTTATTGTAGAGAGCCGATACTTAAGTGAGGAAGGACTGAGTGATGAGTTGAACTCTCTTGTAGAAATAATCCGCGATTCGTCGAAAAAAGCAAGTAGCAGCAAAGTGAGCGAAAACAATGGGGCAAGGGTAGCAGGGCCTATCATCAGTCCAGCATCGGAAGCATTTGCAGAAATACTCATGTAAGTGTTCTATCGTGACCTGTGACCTCGATATCTTCGCATTTCACATTTTCTCAACCAACTCTGAAATTTGTTGTCGGTGGCATAGCTGTGAGATTGCTTTGAAGAACCGAGACCGTTTCACTGTGATTTGGGGCGCAATTCTTCGCGCGCACTACAACTCGCGGCTGACGTATAAGCACGACGTGGAGAGCGCTGATAAATTCCATCAGCCAGAGACTATCAAGCTCACGTTCGGAATAGAAAAATGTGTCACAGGCATTTTACGACTTTGTGCTTGGTGTTCCAACCGGAACATCAATTGCAACGAAGTCCTATCAATGTTGAAAATGCTTCATCCCCCATGTGCATTGATATGGTCGCCCTTGGAGGTAAATCTCGACAATCATTTAGCAGAAGGACTGTGGCGCATCGTTACAAATGTTGATGGTTTGTCCCAGTTGAATGATGATGGCTGGGATGGAATATTGGGGCTCGCTGAGTGGTGTGCGGCACGTGGTGGTCTTCATACTGATTCTGGCACATCCGGTGGTGGCCTCGCTGACGATGATCCGTCATTGCAGGCTTATAGGTCTCTGCATCTGATTCTGCATGCAGTTGAACTAAAGAATTCCCTGCGGGTTGCTCAATGTCCAAAAATTGTTGGGTCGATTCGGAGTCTAGTTGAGGCGGGAGAACGGGGAAACTGTCCGAAACTGAGGTGAGTATTTATTCGCATGTACTTTTATTGATCATTGTTTTCGGTGACTCATTCTTGGTGTTGCTCCACAGCATTGCGAGTATAGAATTGTTGCAAGTTATTAATGCTCGAATGGAATCGATCCAAGATGATGAATCCTCCCAGTCTTTATTGAAGTTATCGGTGCCGGTCTTGGAGGCAATGAGTGAGCCAGCTGAAAAGAGTAGAAATGGAGTAAGAATGTACACAATGATTGTTCTGCTTCTTTTTTGCCAGCACCAACACACTTCCTTGGCTTTATCTTTATTCGAACAGTGCGTCAGGCAACAAGCGATATCGTTGCTAACGGACTCGTTGCTGGATAAAACTAGCAGTAGTATTCCAGTTGATGGACTTTGTGAAATTTTGAACACCATCTGCATCCCTCTCGTGGGAAAACGTGTAACAGATTTGCTGCGCATTCCTTACGATGTTCAGAGTGATCTTGAAGAAACATTAAATGAACTTGAACTATGTATTTCACTTTTGTTCAAGCCCTTTTTGCATCACATCAAAGCGCTTGTTTCGGTGAAACAAGAATTCATCGGGATTTGGATATCTATGCTGGGGATCGTTACGCAGCTCCTTGGGGAGTCTGCGCAGAATAGGGTGGATAGTAAAGCGGCACGGGGAAATATCGTTAACAGAGTACAATTATTCAATACGACAAAAGAGCTTGCATCAGAACATCTGCGAAATGCTGTTATGGTTCTTGCAGCAATGGGCGTTCTCTTAGATGGTGAGGGCGCCCCCGACGAGATCAGTTCTGTGACTTGGGCCGCTATTGGGAGCATTGGCTACTGCAGGCCATTCTTGACTGAATGGAAGAAATCTGTCTGCCAGCTGTGATATTAAAAATGGTTATAACATAAGTACTCTACATCAAGATTGCTGTTGTCTCTTGTGAGCCAGCTAGTACGATACATGCTAATTTCTCACCACTAAATTTGTCCTCGGCGCTCGGTTCTAGTGGAGACACTATCCGTGCATTATGCAACCAAGCATTCGACAACGAGAATACCATAAGTCGTAGTAAAAAATTACTCTTTCATAATATATTATATAAAGGTACCTCGCGAACTAAACAATGGCGATCATATTCGCATTCAATAGCACCAAACTCCGATCTCCGATTCGTGACAGAAGTCACTAGAGACGATAGCATCAGCCGATGGAAATTCCCCCTTTAGCCATTATTTCTTTTGTTCTCGGCTAAAACTGCCTGATTGAGCGCTGCGGTGAGCTGAACATTGATTTTGGCCTGAGCACGTAGTTGGGATGAGAGGTTGGAATTGCTGGCCTCGAGTTCCGAAACATCCGATGAGAGTTTGGCATTGAGGGCCTTCAAATTCAACACTTCATTGTTCGATATCTCTAGTTTGAATTCTTTCCTAGCAAAAATTACACCGTGCTCTCGCTTCGATGCATTCAATTCAGAGACAAGGTTGTCATTGAGTGACTCCAATTCCAATACTTTACGCTTCGATACATCCAATTCGGAGACAAGGTTGTCATTTAGTGACTTCAATTCAAGTACTCTACGCTTCGATACATCCAATTCGGAGACAAGGTTGTCATTGCAAGACTTTAATTCCAATACTCCCTGGTTCGATGCATCTAATTTGGAGATGAGGTTGTCATTGTGTGACTTCAATTCCAACACTTTCCGCTTCGATTCATCCAGTTCAGAGAGAAGGCTGAAATTGTGTGCCTTCAATTCCAACACTTCCCGCTTCGATGCATCTAGGTCGGACATGGATACGATGGTGGCATTGCGTCCCTTCAATTCCAACATGTCCCGCTTCAACGCGGCTAGTTCAGATGATAGGTTGTCATTGCGGGCCTTCAATTCTGAAGCATTGGTCAAGAGGGAGGCATTATCACGTTCCATCTTTTCAAATGCTGCATTGACGTCGTGCAAGAGTTTTGCATGCTTGGCTCTACTTCACACACACTCAAACTCGATTGCAAACGCTGCTTGATTTGGGTGTGATCGACAACAGCACCCAAACCCAATGACAAGGACGGTACGATGATTGCCTTTTCTTCGGTCTTGACAGTTACCGCGTCGTCGTCGTCGTCGTCATCACATACAAGATCGATGATAAACTCCTTCTTTGGAAGAGGGTCAGAAGTGCTACGTCGGAGCTTTGACTTTGACTTTGTATTCTTTTCTGCTGTTTGTGTGTAGCATGATGTTGTTTGTTGTGGGAGGGTACGAAGAGATGAGAGAAGGTAGATGTAATGTAGTTAGGGGCAAAATTCGGCGATATCGAACATTGAAAAGACGACATCAAAACCACCACAGCTCACCTGTACGTCCCAAGGTTCCTTCCTTCGCAAACACATCTGCTTTACGATAAATTAGCTCAATGCAAGTGTATGCACGGCGGTCTCTGCGACTTACATCGTTGGTTCCAAAGTAGTTTAGAAAATGGGCTACCAACATTCGCCGAACATCATCAATTTTCAGCTCGCCGCCACAATCGAATAAAATCCGTTCCCCTTCCCACTCGAATCCTTCCTTGAAAATTTTCTCGAGCTTGGGATCGTCGGTCGCAATATCCCAATCCCTCGTTTCTGCTGTTTGTGTGTAGCATGATGTTGTTGTTGTGGGAGGGTACGAAGAGATGAGAGAAGGTAGATGTAATGTAGTTAGGGGCAAAATTCGGCGATATCGAACATTGAAAAGACGACATCAAAACCACCACAGCTCACCTGTACGTCCCAAGGTTCCTTCCTTCGCAAACACATCTGCTTTACGATAAATTAGCTCAATGCAAGTGTATGCACGGCGGTCTCTGCGACTTACATCGTTGGTTCCAAAGTAGTTTAGAAAATGGGCTACCAACATTCGCCGAACATCATCAATTTTCAGCTCGCCGCCACAATCGAATAAAATCCGTTCCCCTTCCCACTCGAATCCTTCCTTGAAAATTTTCTCGAGCTTGGGATCGTCGGTCGCAATATCCCAATCCCTCGTGGTGATTTTGGAGGCTGCGTAGGTTGTGGTTGATGTAGCTTTGGACGCTACAGCCGTCGCCATTGCCAAGTTTTCAGAGATTACAGTATGTTCCGTTGATAAGGTGCTGGAATCTCTGGTGGTACCGTCATAGACTACCGCTGGAGCAAACAACGGTGCGATGGGTGTCGTGGATGGAGGATACGATCCTGAAATCGAGCGGGCACGCATTGCAAGTTCTGCTGTTGGAGGACTCGTCTGCGTTGTACAATAGCAATAGATACAAGCAACTTTAGGTGATGAATGTCCGAATCGGGTGACAGGGCGATAGCAAACTGTCTACTAACCTTGCCAGTCGTGGGAATGGAGATGACAGTCGGATTCTCGTTGTTTGTTGATTGGATATCGATCGCTTGCAAAATTGTGAGAGGAAAAAGTGGAGGAATGCCCATGTTACTTACTGGAAGAATTAAACCGAAGTTGTTTTTCTTGGGTTGAGCCTTGCCTCGTACATGG
>JALLAX010000312.1:0-12674 GCA_036939555.1 Discostella stelligeroides
TAACCACAGAGCCAATACGATCGTATTGGCTCTGTGGTTAGAGCATATATTAACAGTGACTATGGGAGAGATCAGAGTGGCAATCCCTGAGATATGAGAGATCTGAGTGGCAATCTGGGAGATCTGAGTGTCCCTCTGAGAGATCTTAGTAGTGGTGATCTAAAAGATCTGAACGTTGATCTGAGAGATCTAAGTGGCAATCTGAGAGATCTTAGAAGGGATCTAAGAGATCTCAGTGGTTATTTGAGAGATCAAAGCAGTGATCTGAGAGATTTGAGTGGCTCACTGGGAGGTCTGAGTGAGGATTTTAATGATCTGGATGTCGATCAGAGAGATCTGAGTGGCAACCTGTGAGATCTAACTGGCTATCTAGAAGATCTGAGTGGCAATCTGAAGGAGATCTGTGAAGCAATCTAAGTGATCTTAGTGGCCATCTGCGTGATCCAATTAGAGTTCTAAGAGGACCCCAGAACTACTAACTAATTTAACTAGCAGAGGACCTGTACCCACTTTTCTTGCTGGACCAATTTCTCCAGGAACGCCTGTTCCCAGTTTTGTTTGAGAAGCTTTTAACTCTCCTCCAAATTTCAGAATGACATCCAGAACAGCTGTTCCCCGTTTCTGGTGAGATCTCGAGTTCTCTAGAGTTGTTTTCCCGCCATAGTGGAAGGACGGGAACTGTGCTGCTTGAGCTACTGGTTGTAAATATTTAAGCAATAATATGTACGGGTATACTGTACAAATAATCGCAAAATGAACAAACTCTAAGGGAATTTCGATATGTACCCGGTTCTGTACTAGGTCCATGATGTGCTTGTACGTACTAACCGCCCAATATCAAAAAAAATCAGGATCACATGTTCCTAATTTCCAGGAGGTTAGAGTTCTGGGGAGATCTGAGTGACTATCTGAGATTTCAGAGTGATGATCTGTGACATCTGAGGTGAAATCTGAGAGATCTGAGGGTTGATCTAAGAGACCTGAGTGTTGATCTGAGAGATCTGAGTGGCAATCAGAGAGGTTTGAGTGGTGATCTGAGAGATGTGAATGTTGATCAGAGAGATCTGTTTGGCAATCTGTGAGATCAAACTGGCTGTCTGGAAGATCTGAATGTCAATATGAGAAATCTGAGATGTGTTTTTAGAGATCTTGTAAGAAGAATTCTATGAGATCTGAGTGACTATCTGAGAGGTCAGAGTGGTTATCTGAGAGATCGCAGTGGAGATCTGAGAGATCTGAGTGTTGATCTGAGAGATCTGAGTGGCGTTCTGAGAGATCTGAGTTGCAATCTGAGAGATTTGTGTGACCATCTGAGTGATCTGTGTGTTGATCTGAGAGATCTAAGTTTTGATCTCTTGGCAATCTCGGGGTGGCAGATGGCTCATATGACCGCGTGAAAAGCCCCAACATCAGCGGTACTGGCTGGATTCTCTGTGACTATATCTCTCATCGGAAAATTGCTGGCAGCTTCACCGAAGTATCCTCCAGTGCAAGCTCTTATCGCAGTGAAATGCTTGGTCTGTGTGCAATGTTCATCCTAGTCCTCGCAATTGAGACCCAATACACCCTTCCATCAGCAGCAATGTCTATATCCTGCGACAATGAAGTCGCTGTGAAAAGAGCCTCTGCCAACCCCCACCGGATCAAGCCCCGCTGGGCCTGCGGAGATATTCTCCGTCTCTTCCGAAACATCCGACCTCAACTCCGGACACTCCTACAGTTCAAATATGTTCAGTCTCACATGGATGACCATGTTCCGTGGGACCAGATGTTGTTGGAAGAACAGCTCAACTGTCAGTGCGATCGGCTAGCCAAAGAAGCAGTAAGCACTCGCTTAGCCAGCACTAATTGCTCTACGGAAGACTACTCACTTCCCTGCGAAAGAGTTTCGATCATTGTTGACAACAAGAAGGTTACCCGAGATCCGTCTCAACTACTTCGGCGCTCCATCAGACGCAGGGATGCTCAGATATATCTAGTCAATCAGCGCGGGTGGTCTATTCCTCAATTCGATACGGTCGACTGGAACCACCTGCATTTAGCACTGCAAGGAAAAAGTACAGCGTTCTGTCTATGGCTCTCAAAGCAACACTCCAATTTCTGTGCGTCCGGAATCCAGATGGTCCGATGTAAGATGTCCACCAATGACAGGTGTCCCAGTTGCTGGAGGAAACGTGAACGTGCCGACCATCTTTGCCGATGCCCTAGTGCGGCCAGGACAGATCTGCTTGAGACGTCCACAGACGATCTGGCGATGTGGATGGCTCGCGATGAGAACACCGATCCCGAGATTACTTACTGGGTCCCTAAATATATACGTGGTAGGGGCAGCCTTACCTTCTCGGAACTTGGTCCTATGTCACCAAGAATGGCCACTCTTGCAGCTAGCCAGGACCTCATCGGCTGGAGGAACTTCATGGAAGGTAGGATATCTAATCACTTCTTTTCGCGCACTTGTCCACCACATCGGTTTGTATGAATGCATCTGACTGGACAAAGAAACTTATCATGAAGATTCTCCACATTACCCACGCACAGTGGCTGCTACGCAACTTCATGTTACATGATCATAAAACAGGCTATCACATGGTAAAACATCGCCTATAGCTGCTCCTAAAAATTAACCACCTGAGCCGCACTCAAGTGCATGAAATTCTAGAGGAATCTAAGTTCCTCCTTGAGATTGACACCAATGATCTTGTTCACAAAGACACCTAGGGCCAAGAATACTGGGTATGCGCAATGGAGGCGGCTATTGAGGCCAGGTCGTGTCCTGCGCATACTCCGTTTAACCTCTCCCTCCCTCCTCTACGAATTGGAGGTGCCTTCACCTTATTAGAGGAGATTCGCCGTGAATTTATATGCGCCACCGGCCACGGTCCCCTAGCTCCCCCCCTGGTCACAGACCATATGCTACGTCCCGCATATCCGGTGCTGTCGGAAGCAAGCGCTGCAGCTCAGTCCACCTCCAATAGACGGCGGAAGCCGGACTAAGGTCTCATCACATCAGACTGCTTGGAGGGTGCAGCACAACCCTGGTTCTGACTGGCGGGTCGATGAGTATCAGTTGCTCCAGCAACGTTGCTGTGGAGTAAAACACGGCAATGGAAAAGGTCCTTTACCTTACAGCGTATCACTATAGCTCGTAAATTTAGTATGGTTATTATTATTATTATGATCTCTTGGCAATCTGAGGGATCTGAGTGTCAATCTGAGAGGTCTGAGTGGCAATCTGAGAGATCTGAAGGGCCATCTGAGAGATCTGAGTGTTGACTGAGAGATCTTTGTTGTGATCTTAGATAAGAGTGGTGATTGTAGAGATCTGAGAGACAAGCTGAGAGAACTGAGAGACAATCTGTGAGGTCTGAGAGGGGATCTAAGAGATCTGAGTGACAATCTGAGAGATCTGAGTGGTGATCTGAGAGGTCTGAGTTGCAATCTGAGAGATCTGAGAGATCTGAGCAACAATCTGAGAGATTTGAGTGGGGATCTAAAAGTTCAGAGTGGCAATCTCAGAGATTTGAGTTGTGATCTGAGAGTTCAGAGTGGTGATTTGAGAGATCTGTTTGGCAATCTGAGAGATCTGAAGGGCCATCTGAGAGGTCTGATTGGCAATCTGAGAAATCTGAGGGGCCGTCTGAGAGATCTGAGTTGTGACTGTGAGATCTTTGTGGTGATCTCAGATAAGAGTGGAGATTTGAGAGATCTGAGTGACAATCTGAGAGATCTGAGTGGTGATCTTAGAGGTCTGAGTGGTCATCTGCTAGATTTGTGTGGCCATCTGAGTCCTCTGTGAGGCAATCTGAGAAATCTGAGTGAGGATCTAAAAGATCAGAGTGGCAATCTGAGAGATATCAGTGTTGATATGAGAGATATGAGTGTTGATCTCTTGGCAATCTGAAAGTTCTGAGTTTCGATCTGAGAGGTCTGAGTTGCAATATGTGAGATCTGAATTGCCATCTGACAGATCTGAGTGTTGATCTGAGAGATCTTTGTGGTGATCTCAGATTAGAGTGGAGACTTGAGAGACCCGAGTGACAATCTGAGAGATCTGAGTGGCAATCTGAGAGTTCTGAGTAGGGATCTAAGAGATCTGATGAGTGGCTATCTGAGAGGTGATCTGAGAGGTGATCTGAGAGGAGACCTGAGTGGTGATCTGAGAGATCTGAGTGACAATCTGAGTACTGTGACCCATGAGAGCTTCTGGGTCAAGTCAGGCCTTTCACTATGTAGTACTAGTATGAGCAAGATGACTTGGGCCATCAATCACAAGCCTAAAGCTATGCTGTCATTGACTGTAGTGGTACCCACAAAGCCACACACACTTGAGACAGCCGGTAAAAGCTGCATTTAACTCGTGCCTACATTGTCTGTGAGCTGTGAGTAATGGAGAAGAGGCAGTGGTACTGATACTGTGCACAGTTGGACAACACAGCAACAAATTGCCCTTCTTGCTGTAGCAGTACCAGCTGTATACATCCCAGCAGCAGCGCCTGCCACCATGAATAGCTCCTTTCACCATGAAACTATTGCGGAAATCAAAACAATGGTGGACGCAACAATTACACTCCAGCAGCTCCAAGTCCCAAGCCCCAATGCCCAATGCCACCTGTGTCTGCAGCCAACAGCCAAGCACCACTAGAATTAAAATTCACAACTAATGACACAAGTGAAACAACAACCAAATACTTCTCATCCTGTTAATACAATGCCCCCATCTAACAGGCACCAGTCCTACATGCACCAATCACAAATGCAATCATCAGGCTGGATGTACTACCGCCCATTGTCTATGTGATGGCCTATTGCAGCTGGACATGATCACCAACCCTATATTGGATTAAGCTTGACAGGGAGGGGGTATTGAGGAGCTTAGCAACTAAAATAAACAGTAGCAGGTTATGTGTAACCCTTCTCCCATGATTCCCACTACATCTTTCCACAATCAAAATTACTTTGCAGCACTGACTGACAATGATCTGATGATAACAAAGATGACGAGTCTGTCCCAGGCTCACCAATGCACCTTCAACATCTTGGCTTCATTCTATCTGGGAGGTGGCAGGACACATTCCTCAGTAACTCTGGTGGTGCCACCAGAGCCACTGGTGCTACCAGACCCAACTCGATCAACATAGCACTTCCAGTTGGCACACATGCAATGCAGAAATTTCTTGGCTCTACGTGCGACCACATGACATAGGCCCATGGTACCTTATACCACTTAGGTACAAGGCTGGGGTGTCTGGATAACAGCCAGGCACAAGGTATGTGCGTATTGTATACATTTTTTCCGTACAACATTGCTGGTGGTATGATGTTGCTTCCGACATCATCATGAACAGCTCAGGATCCTTGAAGATACAAGATCCTAAAGGGATCATGTTGGAAGTTGGAACCCATAACAGTCCACCACATACTCTCCTTCTTGAGGTTGAACCTACTAGATCAGATCCAGGTTGCCCCATACAAGTTGTATGAGGCTAATTTTAGCCATCTGGATCATACCACAACTCTACAGAGTCCTACAGAGTTGTATGGTAAAAGCTAGTGTTTGTTAGCAGTTAGCAATCTCAACCTCATTTGTCACCTTAGTGTAAAGCTTATAAAATAGGCTCAGCGCCCCTTTACTCACATCCTTTCCTTGTCTTCCCAAGTTGTGTGCTCAAGTCATCACATAGGCACACTAGCACATAGCACCAATCTCTGCTTTCAGCAGCAAAATTTGGTGATGCAGGATACATGGTATCATTTGATGCAGCACCATAACTGTCAACTGTCACTACTTATACCATAGCACAATCTCACACAGCACAGCACCCCACACATACAAAATCAGCTCCATCAGTACACAGTACTATCAGTACATGCATCAAGTGTTGTTCTATCCACTACTCACAAATCATTCACTTCATACCTAAATCTTGAATTCCTTTATTGTTTTCTGTCACTAATAAGCATTTTGCCAAAACATGGCTGTCTTAAGCTCCATGCATCTGGATCAGCAGGAGGTCATACTAATTTCCACTTAAAAAGTTATGTTGTAATACTATCTGTCTGGAGGTGTGTGTGTAATGGGAGTGCTTGGATACAGCTGAATCATAGGTAACTTACCAGTTAAAACAGCATTGGACCCTCGTGACAGCACTTTTGTTAACATTTGCTAACACAGACTACTACTACCAGCCATCTCAATGCTGTTGAGCTCAAGCTGTGACCTTGTCCAAAATGGAAATGGTAAGGAGACACAGTGGCCCACCTGTCCATCACCCCAATCAGTGACCATTTACTTGAACCTAACTAGCTAATGACTATGATACGTGATGAAGAATAAACAAATCAAGATTGTTTGCAAAGCATTGTTTGTAGTTTACTTGCAAATTGAAGAAGATGGTGTCCAGTTTGCAAACTGCAAGTGACAGAAAATGTGATGGTTTGCAAATGAGGAGTGTCATCTTTGTCTGTTCCTTGTACTGTTCTACTCCAAGAAAATAGTTTGATTCATATGAAGTGAAGGTTTTTTGCAAGGGCAAATTTGCACTTACTGAATAGTAATCATGATAAAATATTTGCATTGCATGAAACAATTTCAATTTCCTTGAATTATTAATCATACAAACCACAGTCGTTCAAATTAAGCGGTAAAATGCAAGCATCACATATATATATATCCGTGAATGAGGCAAGCATATGGTCTTCTCACTTTCTTTAAGATTTGCAATGCAAGCATTACATGCTAAGTATGCAAGACAGCAATGGGTGTGTACTGAGCGCACATTGGGATAACTTAATCTTTGAATAAACAGACCAAACCTATTCTACGATCAAGAGATAGGTAAACGTGCATGAAACCACCTGGATCTTCTCAAGTTGGAGAGTTACAGGCAATAAGATAAATCGCACCGATTCAAACTAAATCGATGGTTGACAATCCACGTTCTTTCCTCATGGCAGAAATCTCAAGTTTGTGCAACTCCAAATGCTCCACATGCACACTCCGTCGCACAGTCGCCTCAATTTTAACCAGATCCTTGAACGCCGAAACAATCGATTCATCTAATTTTCTGGATAAATTAATGTGTCCCCCTTTCTTGCCACCACCTCCACTGGATAAGACTGTCTGAATAACCTCCTCTGGCAATGGAGGAGCGTGACACAAATCAGATATTGGTTGTGGATTCATCTCCGGTGGAAGATGCATACTTTGATGTGGAGGGTATACAAAGTGCGGACCAAAATTCAGCCAGGCCGAACCCTCCATGTAGCATGATACCGCCGGATAATATGTTCCTGGTTGAATGTTATCAAATCCTATGCCATTATTTTTTCCCATGGGTTTTCCATTAAGGAAGAAACGGATGTGACTTTTGAGTGGTGTAGTAGACTGCTGATTCTCATGCATGCATTCAATTTTTTCGCCACTATTTTCGTTCCCTTTTCTAGAATCGACATCATCAAAAGATATTGATTTCGGCATTCCTGTACTTGTTGTAGCATTTGACTCGGTTGATAATTGCGGAGGCGTTTTGTCCTCGACCAAATAAATGGAGACGCCTAAAACATCTCCAGGTCCGAACGCTTCTCCACCCCATTTATCCTGTCGGTGAGAATTGTGTATACGTGATCCCATGATATCCCGAATAGCATATGAGTGCTGATTGTATCCCACTGGCGCCTGGAGGCTGGCAAGGCGAGTACTCCATCCGATTCGGAGATGGCCATTCGTACATTCAGTAGTTGTTTTTTTCGTTGGTTTGCATATCTGATGTTGATTCTCTTCAAGCGATTCTAGCTCCTGCAATGGCCTTTTTGTACCTCGTTTGTCGCCATCACTACTCTCATCGGACGACGTTTTCAAGATGATTGCTTCGTAGTAATAGCATCCACTTGAGACACCATGAGTTGCACGAGACATGCGATATCCCTTCATCTCTCCTTTGACTACTAAATTGCGTTGAAAATGAACAGCATCGTCTTTATGTCTTGAATTGTCATCGTTTGCGTTTCCGACATCAACCATGGATTTTTTATTCTCCTCAGAGACGAATGTCTCGATTCCGACAAGAGGAGGAGGCGACTCCAACTTAATCTGAGGCGCCGAGTCCTTTGCGGACATTGTAACGAAGGGTGGAAAATCGGCGATAAATCGGTTTGCTGTGTTTGATACTTCATCAACCGAGGGCAAGGAGGAGGAGTATGTGGTACTTGCTTTGTTATCACCAATGTGAACATTTTGCGCAGGAGCACCCACAGTTGTTTCACTTTTTACGCATGGTAAATTATAACTGATGACCTTGTCCTTCAACACGCCCAAGAGCTCAGCCAAACCCGGGATCAAATGGCGATGGGCGATCGTCGATTCGACAATGGCGGAGATGGTAGCGGCTTGGTGGGCTTTGTAGTTTCGTGGGGAAGTGGTGGGAGATGGCGTCCCACTATTACTGCCAATGCCACTGTCACAAGATGTCACGGCTATGGAAGGGGGTGAAACAGTATCAGCAACATGGTTACTACTACTATTGCCATCGGAGGAGTGGGTGGTGGTGGGGGAGGACAACATTGTCAAAAAATCAAGTCGAGAGTGGGGAGTCCAAAAAAGTTAAAATCGATCGAAACGAGTAAAAATTCAATCCGAAAATCGAAAAAGGTGACCCGTTTTTGAGATCACCACCCCCCATCCATATCCGCATTCATACTTATCCATCCAGGCCGGCAAGCTCCAGCAACCGGCAAGCCACACCAGCAACACCACCCACCCACGCCACCCCCTCAACCCTGCTCAACCAAAAGATTATTGATCGTCGAACGAAGGAAGGAGCCATAATCTGCGCGAAGAATAGGAAGAAAATCGTCTCTCGGGCAGGTCGGGCTCATCAGAAAGACCAGTCTTCTACCGGAAGGAACAAGACAAGGAAGTGACGGTGTTGAGCAATGACGATCAGCCGCATGAACAATGACCCTCCGGGTGCTGGTGACAAGCGTAATACCGATGACTATAATAGAAGTACTGCAACGGCAACCATCGGCAATCCTGGAGAAAGTGAAAGCAAGTCCTCTAAATTTTCGACGTGTTCATCACTACTACTCATTGTACTGTTTCTGAACCTGGCCGCGGCAGCGTACATCGTCTCGCAGCAATCATGGCATCACAGTACGATACAAATAGAACGGGAAATACAATTGAAATTTCTTCAAAGCGAATTGGACTCAAGTGAGAGCCAAATATATATATTGCGGCATAAAATGGATGTACTGGAGCATGCACTGACGAAGATGGAACAGGAGGATAGAAGTAGAAGAATCAGAGTAAATTATTTTGATGGTGACGAAAGTAGTAATGTCGATGGGGAGGTAATAATTGATAGACAAGATACGAATGAGCATTATGAGAAGTTGCAGCTTCTAGAGGAGAAAAAACAATTGGCAATGAATGAATTTCAAAATACAGTGTTGAAGTTGGAACTGGATGATGTTGATGCGTCGTAGACAACAGCAACAACAACAACTGTCTTATCCTCTCCTCAGCCTCGAATTGTTCATGGGGAACTAACAATACCGCATTATAAACAATAAAATAAAAAATAAGACTCTGTCTAAAGCTTGTCTCGAGAGGTTGGAAACTATTATCTAGCTGCAGCTGTGTAACGTTACCGTTACGTCTCTTTTGTTCAAAGTTGTTACGTTATCTACAAGTGTCCTTTCAGCGCGCCCAAAAAATTGGCAGCCGGGGGAGAGAGAGCGCGACGACGCGAAGGTCAGAGACCAGAGACAGAGGGTCCAGAGAAGGTCAGAGAGCAGAAAACAAACAACCACGTCTCACCTTCCCCTACCCTATCCCTATCCCTACCATATCCTTATTACTCACCTTCACTTGCTCTTGTTCTTGTCTTGTCCACCGCCAATAATCACTGATATCCAACCTTGACTCGGACCACCACACCTCGCAATGCCGCCTAAACGCAAAGCCCCCAATGACGCTGACGATGCCGCAGCGAGTATTACTAGCCCAACGCCTCGTAAGAAAACCAAGGCTGAGGCGAAAGCGGCAGCAAGAGAATGGGCTGAAAAACGACGCAAGAAATCCGCCATTGCAGCGTCTGCCTCCGCTAGTACGGTGAGCTTGGGATCATCATCTGTACAGAAAGCCCCTCATAGGCATAGCACCGCTGATCATAATATTGCTGCTAATAGTGGTGCTACCAGCAATCCTACCCCTCGAAAGATCAGCAAGGCGGAAGCACTTGCGTCAGCAAAGGCATGGCACGAGACTAGGAATCGTCAAAATACTGGTAGTAGCCTAAGCGTATCGTCTACTCCTCCTATAACTAACGGAACTCTAAAAACAGATCAAGATAAACGGGCGACTGGTGGGAATGCCTTCCTGAAATCTGTAAGAACGGAAGTCAATACCCCTGTGCTGACAAAGAAAGAAGACCCCCCTTCAGCAGTACCAGAAAGTATTAAACCTGCATCGAGTGCAGCATCGAATATGGACCGTTCTAGTACTCCCTCCCCGTCTATTGTGACACCCTCGCGACCCAAATCGACACTCAAGTCTTGCATCGGAAATATACTTCGATTTCTTCTGTTTTCATTGGGATTGGCATTGAATGTTGCTGCCATCGTTGGTATGGTCCAACATCAACTATCTTCCTTTGATGAATTCGAGCGCCAAAATGAATTGGAAGCGTCGAGATTATCCATGGCAGTGTCGAAAAGTAGTGAATTGGAGGCGGTGCTTCGATCTGGGGTGCGTGTATTGGAAGAAAAAGTGCAGAGGATGAGAGAAGCAGTGAGAATTGGAAACGAGGGCGGAGATCACGACCTGCACGAAAAGATAATGGAGGAGGATGAGGATGCGGATCTTCTCATGAGGGAAGAGAAACAGAATTTGCAGGATGCTCTAGATACACTCGAGGAACAGCTACGGGATGAACAACTTAAGAGATCGAGTGGATTCACAACTGATCATGATTATGGTTTATTGACAGCAAATTAAATCTTCTCTCCCTTTCTCAATTCGATTCGTAAGCCAACCTTAACGGATATATATATATAATACAAAATCACCCCCTTCATTATTGTGTCACTGCTCGTATGAGTCGTTGTCTGCTTTCCTCATCAAACCCAATGTAATCCAAATACTTCTCCACAGATCCGTAATCCCTACGAATATTCTGCAAGGTATCCTTCATCACCTGGGGAGGCGCTCCAAGAAATGTCTTTGCATCCAAGTTCCTCTGACTCAACGCACCCACCATGGCCTTGTGATCATTCATCTCAGCATAGACATTGGCACTCAAGCTATAATCCTCAACTATAGACTCATCATCGGCCCCGAGCAATGCCAAAATGATGGCCGCAATCATACCCGTCCTATCCTTCCCAGCCGTGCAGTAGAATGCAATCGGGTGACGATTCACATCGCTTACCAAATCTAGAACATACTTGATCCCCTGCGCACCAAATCGCAACACAAGCTCGTTCAGCATGGGCAATCCACCCCCATTAATCTCATCCAAAAAAGGTTTCTTGATGTTCTCCCTCGCCGTCTTGGAGATGATGGTCGTGGGCGACTTCAGTATCGTCTTGGCAATATCACGCTTGCGCAACTTGGACAGTGTCCCCCGAACGTACTTGAGTTCATTCATGATGGAAACAAAGTGTCGTTCCTTGCGATTACGACGACGTTTCGTGTCTTCCAGTAATTTTACCGCCTCGATGCAATCATTGCAATCGTCATCCTCTTCATCCTCATCAACGTCATCGGCCAATCCTTCCTCCTCCACTCCAGCAGTATCTTCATTTTTTTCGTCGACGACAACATCATCATCCGACTCATCACCATCACTGCCAAAGAAATTATCCACAAATCCAAACAACACATCCTTCGTTCCACCCACGGCCCCATTCACCGCCTCTCGAACAACATCCCTCTTCCTTCGTTTCTGCATGCGACTTTCGTCCGGTCCCAATTCCTTCACCAATTTGCGCGATTCATAAAACACCATATCGGTAAAATTTCCAAATACCTCCGTCCTATCCAAGGTGGCATCATCTTTCAATTCCGTGGGAGAACGCAAGTCGACCAATGTTTTCATACCAATTTTATCGAACAGTATGTGCAAGTCTGCGGGAGTGGCATCCGAGACCCGTCCAACGCGATAGACCTTCCCGGGCTTGATGGGCGAATTGCGCACCGATGCCAAATCACGTGCATTCTTGATTTTTTCAAAGGGTATGTTCCTATCGCGACATAGGATGGCTGTTTTGAATAGGATTTCTTTCTCTTCCTTGGAAGTTTCGGGGATTACGGTTGTGGATTCATCTGCGTTGCCAAAGAGACAAGTCGTGGTGGTGGTGGGTTGTGTCAATGATGATGATGTTGTTGTCATGATGAGGGAAAGTGCCGACGATGATGTAAATGCGGTCGCTGTTGGCGTCGTGTTCCAACCGGCGACTAGTACGACGACCAACCACAAGGTGACAGTAGGAGTAGGGTTCAAACAGAATGCAGCAAAAGTCATGTTGATGTTTACCCAAAGATGCGGTTTATTCTTTCTCCGACTGTCCTGAAGCGAACAGAAGATGCATGAATATCTACTAAAAGATTTGGGATTAGTGATGATGGAGGGCGTCTTTTCCTCTTCTCTTGCCTCAGATCGGAAGAGCAC
>JALLAX010000313.1:0-15816 GCA_036939555.1 Discostella stelligeroides
GAAGAGACCGCACCGGCATTCTCGGTACCAGAAGCGTTTCCATCGCGCTCTGTCAAAGGAGGATTGCCGTCTTCGGCAGCGGCGGATTCCTTGCATCTCCCTTCAAGATGTGCATAAATCTTCTTGGCGTCAGCTTTATTATTCTGAAAATGATCAGGCATTGATCACACTGACCGGGTTGGATCACGCAACGTTCCAGTATCTGTTGCAGTTATTCCAGCCAATTTTCGACAACTACATGCCATTTGGTGATGGACCTGACATTGAAAAGATATCTCCAAAAGGTTGAAAGCGCACAGTGACGGCTACAGATATCTTGGGTCTTGTTCTTGCATGGACAAGGACACGAGGATCACTTCTCTCCCTACAGCTTCATTGTGGTCTCTCGATGACCAACCTCACCATGTACCTTCGTTTTGGGTGCCGAATTGTGGTTGAAGTGTTGAAAAATAATCCACTTGCGTCGATAGCAATCCCATCACCAGCCAAAGTGGAAAAGTACAAACAACTTGTGCGAGAGAAATATCCTCTCCTGACAAATGTGTTGGCATCAATGGATGGTATGAAAACTCCCATCCAACAAGCCAGTACAACAAAAAAACAAGCCTATTTCTACAACGGTTGGAAACACAAATATTATGTGACATCTGTCTTCTGCTTCTGTCCTGATGGCACCATTCCCATTGCGTACATGAACCTACCGGGGTCCATGCACAACAGTACAATTGCGCAGTGGGGACGAATATATGACAAACTTGAGAGTTTATATGAAACGACGGGAGCAGTAACATGCGTTGATTCCGCCTTTCGTATGAAAAATTCTCCGTACATCATCAAATCATCGCAGGAGAATCGTATCGGTAAGAGAGAGACAGATGATGCTGTGCGACGTGATATTCAACGTATACATCAGGCCACATCGATGAGGCAATCATCGGAATGGGGGATGAGAGCATTACAGTCATCTTTTCCAAGATTGTGTGATCGCATAACATTATCTAATTTAATAAAATGAAATTAATAACAACATATAACCTCAATATTTTTTAGTACATATTTACTTGAAAATGTTACCCATTGATCCCTACAAAATCAATTCACGCTATCCATTATTTTTATTTCTTACGAGGTACGAGGGGATGATTCTGTGGTGTTCGCCTCCACATCATTGTCACTGTCACTGTCTCCTCTTGTTCTTCTCTTCGCTGTTCCCATAATCTGCATCATCATCATGTTCATAAACTGTTGTTGTTGCATACAATCTTGATGCTGCTGAAGGCAATCTGCTGAAGGCAATCTTCCTGTGCTTGGTTAGCTCTCTCCTCCCTATCCAACTGTTGCTGACGTGCCCGCTCTTCACGCTCAAGCTTTTCCTGTTCTGCCAAAAAATTTTGATGCTCACGTTCAGCAATCCTCTGCTCTCGATCTGATTGTTGTTGCATCAACATCATGTGCATGATGTTCGTAAAGTCGTCATTGCCACCACCACCACTACCACTCCCACTCTTCTCCTTCTTCGCCAATCCGATTCTCATCCCGCGCAGTGATTGTCCAAACTCAACAGAAGTTGGGAGTGGGCTACGTTGAAGATTCGAAGCAGGAGGAAGACGTGGCACAAGCGAGGGTTGCGAAATATCAACAGGATTCCCCACCTTTTCCCCAGGATTAGGAATCATTGGGTTCTCAACACAAAGCAGCTCACATGACTTTGTAGTGCCATTCTCAAGAGTAGTGATGACGAACTCTTGCACCTTGATGAACGAATAAAGACCAAAATATTTTTCATCCGCAAGAGCACTCACCGGTTGTGCACAAGTTCCCAACATGTACGAGATGCCATCAGACAGATGCACATCGTACAGTTCATTTTCCAAATTCTTGCTTAAATGAACAACTTGCACTATTGGTTCGAAGAAAGGTTTGTCTAAATGACTCTGTAGGCACGCGAGTTCATAGACTGCATTATTGGTGAGAGGAGTGATGGTAGAGGTAGTAACATTACCCATTGCTGTGCTTGTGCGGAAAACCTCTTTGTCGTCGTCTTCTTCATCTTCATCAGAACCATCATCAAGCTCGTGGTTGGCAGAATCGGCGGAGCCCCTTGTCTCATCAGTCTTTTCATCAATCATGCTGCTAATAAGTTTGCAGTTTTAACTGGGGAGGGGATCTTGGGGTCACCAGTTTTCTCCTTCGTACGATGGAGCATTGTGAATTTGCGCTGGAGCGCAGCAACAGAGCGCTGCTTTGTCGCAAATTTCTTGTTGTTGCGATACTTGACGATGTCCCAGTCAGCTGGACTCAGAGGTAGGAGCTCCTGGATAATCGCAAGGAAGAAGTCTGTCTCAGGCTTTGTCCAATTTGCGGCTCCTGTATTTTTCACCATTGCGATGGGTGGAACGATTGCGGTGTTGTGGTGCGGCGGAGGGGCTTTTGTGATTTATGTTTATGTTTTTCGATTTATGTTTAGCATAAAGAGACCCCGACCCCTCTTTATGCTCGAACATAAAAAAACATAAAAAAACATAAATTCTAGCAAATCTTAGCTACTTTACGCGAGTTTTGTCCCCGGATTTATGTTTTTGTATGTTTTCTTAAATCGATTTATAATTTTGGGATTGCTCCATTTTTTCGTGTCTACTGTATGTTTAAACTTAATTGAGGCATAGACCCCTCCACTTAATGCCCTTATTCTTGGCTTCTGGTGCGTGGGGCAATTTCAATTTTTCTTTTTTAGTTCACAAGGCCAGATCCCTGGCTTGTGAACTGAAAAATAAAAAATAAAATCGCTCTATTAATGGCAGAGAATAAGGGCATCAAGTGGAGGGATCTATGCCTCAATTAAGTACAAACATAAGTGACGGAGCTACAAGATTTGAGAGCAAAAAGAAGTCAAGCACAGAGCAGTAATTCGGATAGCACTGATGGCTGCAAGGGTGTGTTAGACTCAGCGTCTAAGGCCGGGGCGGGAAGGATGCCACGTGGCGCAGCGCAGCCAAGTACCAGCCAAATTTAAAGCCAAAAACCTTTGGTGAGTTTTTGGCTCTCCGTGCTGGAGGCAAGTCAAGACTAAGTAGAAAGCTCATTAATTCAGTTAGAAGTTAGAACAGAGTTACAACTTAATTATTGAGTCACTGAAAGGCATTTTCTCTTCCCACATATTTCACACCAAAGTCATCCACCACCAATGTGAAATCGATCGGTAAGGAGTTGTTTTTCCAATATCCTGGTATTATTTTGCTTTGTGTGAATCCGTGTTTTGCTAGTCGTTCCTCTAACAATTCTTGAGCCAATATACCCGCTTGCGGTAGGCCATACATTCCTTTCCTCACTTCAATGTAGACGTACCCATTTTCATCAGCTTTTTCACAAAGATTGTATTGGACGACGACTTCTTCTGGGATGTTGGTAAGTTTAATCCAAACGTATTCATATCTTTTCATTGGTGTGAAGAGATAGAAATTTGAAATGTCTAACGTCATGTATTGTGCCTTTGGTGTTGACACTACGCTGTTGAGATGTATTTTTACCAGTAACAAGTCTGCCATTGGTGTTCCTGCATCGTCCGGATAATTTATTTTGTCTCCTCCAACTGCAATGCGTGTGCAGTGTACTTCTTTCTTGTTTGGTTTCAATTCACAAATGAACTTGACGTAAGTGACATCTTTCATTCGCTCTTGTGGAACTTGTTGCTTGTGCACAAAAAATATTGTGTCCGTGCCCTTAATCCTATTTCCAATCCCTTGCGCCAGTCTTCCAAACTCGTTTGCAGATGAAGTGTTCCACAAAATTTAGTATTGTGGATTGGTAAGTAACTGCTGGTATTTCAGAATCTTCCCACTATCTGCATCGAAAACATTATTCACATAATCTTTCATCCATTGTGGCATGCTGGTGCTTCTTGTTGGTCATTGTTGTTGCGCGTTATCATGAAATCTTTTGCCACGTGCGTAAGTTGCATCGCTAACAAAAGGTTTGTCAATGATGGGATCAATCATCCTTTGATTTGGTCCAACCAGGATCTTTGGTGAGCCCGTTGTTGTTTTAGCTTTGGTCTCATCTGCAAATGTCACACGTCGAGCTTGTTGAACCGGCGTTTTTAACAACTGTTCTAATTGTTGCAAGGCTTCCATTTGCTCCTTCCCTTTTGTGTAAGGTGCATTTTTGATTGTTTGCGCCAGATCTTGCAATGACTTTACGATTATGTCCGTGGGCATGATCTCAGGTTGTGTGATGTGTGTGTGGTTGAAATGCACCGTGTCAGATATGCGTTTGCTGCATGTCTTTTTAATGAATACAACGTGGCACCGATAATGCTCACTGGATGTTCGCAAGTACCATCCATCGACGGAATGTGGTGCCCAGGTATGTCTATTGTTTGGACTTTCGTATACTTGTGCTGGACACCCCATTGGCACTAATGGCATTTTGTTGAAATCAAACTTCCCATGCACATATTTGTACGCCGACATGCTAGGATTTGCATTTGCTTTTCGAAGTAGATTGAGCGTAAGTACCGCTTGTGGTATCAACCCATCCCAAAGTTGCATAGGGAAAAAATCGTCGACTCTGGATAGGATTGCAATAAAGTGGCTCTTGCATGTTTGAATAGCTCTTTCCGCCAAGTTTCTTCTGTGCGTGTCTGGTGGCACTAATTGTAAGTCACAATTTTCTTTTATTGCTGCTTTGAATGCCGCCAATGCCTCATTGTCTATTATGTGCATTGTTGGTGCAACAATATTACTTGCCGTTAAATGTTAAACGCTTCCACAGTTGTCGGTGTGGTCCTTCACAGGCTCCGCATCGATATAATTTGCATCAACATTTACAAGTACCATGAGGAATTTGTGTCCCCCGCTGGAAGTGACTGGTAAGTTACCCACTTGATCCATGTGGATTGTATCACGAGCATTGAATATTTTAATGAACATTTGTTTCTTTGCTGAAATTGGCACAATGGCATCGTCACGGCCGGCGTCAATTTTCATCTTCGTAGACCTGACATTTTGACGTTGATTTTTCATGTGTCCTTTTTGCGTTGCTATGGAGTCTGGACAGTGCTTGGCAACAGCAGCTGGAGTCAAATCCGGCCATGTATCATAGTGTCCATTTTTTACCGCCTCTAGCCATGTCTCTTTCACGGGGAAACTGGCCGCTGCATGCATGAAAGTGATTGCCTTTTTATGGAGGGTAAATCGTGCACATTGTTTACTGCGTCGCTTGTTTCACGTAAGGTTTCACTGCTCACATCCATCTTTTGTGTATCATACTTTCCATCTACCATCCACAGGCCTGAAATATTTCGGCACCCTTGGAGGACCGGTGGACTTTGAGCTATTAACGTGAGATCACCCTTTTATACACATCAACTCCCTCCTGATGCGGATGGAACACTGTGGTATAACCTTCGTCGGCAAGGACTGGCACACTTAGCATGAATTCTTTGGATTGTCGAGATCAGATAGCAGCAAGGTGTATCAACAGCCCTTAAGCGCATGGAAAGCTCCTGACGAAAATGCAATCAGGAGGAATGCAAATGCAATCAATAGGATTCGAAGAAGTGAGGAGGAAGAAAATACTCCTGATGCTAATGTCGCGACGGCGACTGCGACAGCAGAGATGGAGGTGGGAATGACAGAGGAGGATATGTTTTATGATGCAAATGAAGATGGTGACTGTGGTGCAGAGGGGGAGGTGTAAAGGGCGGGGAAAATTCTGATGTAGAAAATGTATGTGACAGCACAAAATAATTGAATAATAACTCAAGTATGAAAAAGGGATAATATTTAAAGTATGAATTCGTGTTTTCACAATTGAAATAGGTTCACAAAGGAATTAGTAATCTTCATCGGATTTCGGAAATGGAGCGCCGATACTTAAAATATTAAATTAGTAATACTTGAAGGATTCAAAGAGTAATATCTCAAGTATTTTTAAGTTTCGAGCCAGAAAATAGACCGCTCTACATAGGAACCAATAATAGAGCAAAAACGCGAAATCATACTTTAGGTATTACCTATACACTTGAAGTATGAGTTCATCGGGCCACGTCTAAACGATATCATCCAATGGGTCTATCTCCATCAGTCCAAACAACTGTCTGAACTTGTTGTGCTTCCTAATGATGCAATCACGTAGACATGTTTTGAGTCCTTGACACAAATACTAAATCATGAAGTCCTACTAATTGTATTCAATTTGCATAGTAAGTGGTAAATGGGTTGCCTTGCAACCTTGCAATGGTGAAATAAAGCTTGGCAAGATTTTACTATGATGTGTACATGCTCGTGAGAATTACGTAGCCAAAATAATGCCCATCTGAGATCTGCTGAAGGTTAATCAGGCCCAAGAGAAAGTCTTGGATGCCAAACAAAAATTAAAAATTTCAAAATTCAGCCAAAAGATTTGGGATAACGAAAGACGAAAGACGAAGCAAGGTGTCCTCATGGCAGCTCATGGCCATTTTTCATAGTACCTGGGTTGCTTGTCGGAAGGACAAAATCCTGATCTTACTTCAAAAAATTGTTACGTACTAGATACTCGAAAATCATAGGAAACGTGAGTAACTTCCTATCCCAAGATTAGGAAACTGCCAAAAAGCAGGCCAATTTCCTGCAAATTGAAACCCATTTTCCAGGTCTTGTGTTTGATGGTGCCGGAGGTTTGAGGTTTGAGATCATAATCGCATGAGGAGCAAGAGATGCGGCCCTCTTTCAAGGAAACTTAAATTTTCATAATTTCAAAATCTGGTCCATCCAAACATCACAAACCAACATGAAAGCATTCAGCAATATCGCCGCCTTAACCATGGTCTTTGCCGGCATTTCGGCTCAGGAACTCCACTCGGTCCGGGGTGTGAGTTTCATCTTTCATTTCCTTGTATATTGACATGCTTTTGGGCCCGTGACATCATCATCCTCACTTCTCATTTCACTAATTATGCCGAAGGTTAAGCCTAACACCAAGACTGCTGGAATGACCTCACCCTTCGAGAAGGAGGAGAAGGGACCAGTGCAGCGGAGGGACCAAAAGATTAGTGATATGTGTCTTTGGACGGGCACTGTATGCACTGTTACCGTAGGCACCCCCAAGTCCAATTCCTGCGTTAAGTGCTGCAGTGGTGGTTATGTCAAGGGTACAAGGCAGTTGACGTACTATTGCACGTAATGACACAGGAGGCATGAGAACAGCAGGCTGTCTTGTTTATGTTCGTCTGCTCCGGCAGGCTACTACTTTGAGCCCAGACAGACATAAAATTTAGATATTAATTATGAATTGTATCCTTGTATTGCAGCCTAACATATATATTTATCTGATGCTGATATTATCAGTCACACACTCGATGATATGGCAGATGGCAGAGTCAATACTGCCAAGTGCTATCAAATGATTCTCGGCTGTGTATCGTGTACTGCAGGGCATGCATGCGCTCTTTGTAAGCACTAGGCTGTAAAGCCTCTGCCATCTGGCACTATATATTCAATTCGTAGATGGCTCACACTCCTCCTCCGCCAGAGTCGCAATAGGTTGCAATCTCATCAAGGAGCAAAATATGAAAGCTCCTCATAGTCGTCACGAAGATTTCTCTCTTGCCAGCATAGCCCTCACCTCGATGTCTAGATAGAATTCCATGAATTGGATACGGAAAGTGATAATCCCGAAAGAGCTCATAGTGGTGCAGTTTTCTCAAGTTGATCGAGTGCAGCAAACTTTTACTTAGCCTGTCAGCTTTCTCTTCACAATCCGCTATCCGTTTCTCAATATCAATCAGACCTGTTGATAATTCAGAAATATTCGACTCCATTCCTGCAATACCGCGTTCCAATACTGCCAGTTCCATTTGAGTCATCATTGTCGTTGTTGTTGTGTGGGTGCTAGTATTTGTTTCACTGTTTGACGTTGGTGAATCAAGGACGGCGTCGCTATTACTGAGTGATTGTCCTATTTCTGCTCCGTCTTCTATGCAATTAATGAATTCATCTTCCACTGGTAGTTCTTTTGATTCTGCGTCAATATTTGATCCGTTGCCAATGTGTGATTCACACGTCAATTCTTTCGATTGTGATAAGTCATCGCTTTTGGTCTGTATCACAGATATGGTGGTACGTAGGTCATGCGCCTTCGTGGCCATACTCTCTTTTTTGGTCTTCAGAAGAGATATTTGTTTCGTTTGTTGACCAATTTGATACTGTAATTCATCTCTCTCTTGTCGATGACGTACAACCTCGGCTTCAATCCGTTTCCAAATCATTCTTTCCTTGTCACACTGTTTCAACACCAATACCCGACCGCTTTGGGTCCCCACCATGATAACTTGTTGCGTTTTGTTACTGCTCACATGCACTGCTGTGACACTGTCCACATATCCTTCTTGTTGACCATTGTCAAGCCCATCAATTACTAACAATGGTCCATCAAAGAAACGATCTGCGGATGGTAACAATGCTTCGTAAAATACACAAGCAAATCCACAGAGTGATCCTGCCACCAGAAACAACGATGGAGTTTCCAAGAGCGAAAACAGCCTCGAGGCATAGTTTGTTACACCAAATTGAAGCGAAGCAACGGGTCCATCAACAATAAAACGCGAGCATCGTAGTGTACAAAACTGAAATGGAGACTCATTGCCATCATCGTCCTTCTGATTGATAATCATTCGATACGTCAATATTCGAACTGTCCCATCATAACATGCAATTGCAAGACGGTTCACTTTCACGGAAATCTTCTCCCCATTACTCGAAATAATGCACCCCTCCTCGGTGACACGCGAATCCACTGCCATGATTGGTGATGAAAACACCAAAGGGTCATCAATACAATGATGTTCATGAGTATCGATATCGTTCGTGTCGGACGGTGAGGAAGTTGTTGTATCATTCAATAATGTTATCGGGACAAAGCGTGCGTTGCTTTTTGTATCCTTGATAAACAACCGTAGTCTATTATCGTCAACGCTCGTGACAAATATCCCAGTGTAAGACCTTGACGACGAAGAACTGGTTGGGTGAATATCACCACTAGTAGTAGTAGTTGAAGATGTCGTAACCACATGAATGTCAGCGGCATGGACTAACATTGGTCGAAAGTCAAGTGCAATTCTTTCTTTGAAACTGGTCCGCGAGGATGATGATGATAATGATGTCGCAGTTGTTGGCGGCGATGAATTAATTTGTTGTTCCGAAACATACCCACCCGAGCTTCTCCCACCGTGCATCATCGTCATCATCTTTACCAACAAGTAAAATTTGACTGTAGTTGCGTTATTATCATCATCTGCAGTCATGTCATTCTTCAAAGTCGAAATAGCAGATATCATTGTCGCTACAGATGCATCAGTAGATATCTTTCGACCACCGGAAGATAATATGAGATCTCCTCCCCCTGCATCATCATCTCTCGTTGCCGATTCGGAAACTGCATGACTTCGGTACATTGTTGCTTTGTCAATGGTTGATGGATCCTTGGTAGTAGTCCTCATCATGGCAAACACCTCCACGCTCAACTCTGGAGATGATTGCGGTGCCACATCATAGTCTCTTAAAACTACTGCTATGGATGAGTGAGCTAAGCAGGTATCAACGCTTGATTCCGGCTCGGTGATTAAATTACTCTTTTTGGTGGTCGTATTAGCAGCAGCAGCTGCTTTCTTTGTTGCTGATTTTAACTGAGGCAGCCGAGTACAAGATAGAGAGTAGCTGTCCCGTTCGTGTATTCTAGTCGTATTATCTTGCATTAATAATGCAATAGAATGTCGCTCGGTGGCAAACTTTATAATTGCAACCGAATCGGGTGGTTTTTCAAGTAGGTTGTCATCATCACTGCCGGCGCCAGGAGTAGGTGAACCAGGTATTACTAGTAGTTGTTGTTGGATGCATCGTTTGCTCGACAAGTAGAGATTGCATTCTGACGGAAGCTCAGCATGGAAAACCTGGTTGTTTCCTTCTTGGTGCAAAGATGATGGTGGTGGTGGTGGTGGTGGTGATGGTGGTTGGGGGATCATGCTGCGATGGCTCGTTTCAATCATTGCCGGAACGGAAGCAAAAGTAAGAAGGGACAACAATTGATGGTTTTGGCGGGAACTTTCCTCTCCACTTCCATTAGATGATACACATAATTATTCCACGCCACACGCCACCAACAAAAGCAAAGTCGACGACTCGCTCGGCGTCGGTGCTCGGCAACATTCTGCTGCCAGATTGACTGGGCGTTAGAAACATTATGCCTTTGGCTTGCTATAAATCAATCTCTGCATCCTCTAAAATAATAATTGGGCTAGGAAAATTGAGTGGTAGGAGACACAGACACGTATCGTCTTCGTGTCGTCGCGTTGCTCCACAACCACACAACATTGTTACCACTACTTCCGATGGACAAGTAGTAGTAATCACAACCGAAAAGGAAAAAGAGGTTTCCCCATTAATTCGATTTCAGTCGGCAGCGATTCGCTATCCTCCATCATCTATTCTTGACGACAATAATATCGGCAGGGATCTCTTACTTGAAATTGAAAGCCAACCGGCAACGAATCAACAAAACTTGCCACTACAACATCATCTTCCACAAAACTATTGGAACAACGCACACAACATTAATGATTCACTACAAAATAATGTGTCGTCGCATCCGTTCGATCTCAACATCTGGCCAAATCTAGAATGTAATTCGGGAGGTGGTGGTCATGTAGTTTTGGGACGAAACGCCTCGGGGAAAACATTGCTTTCACGTTCCATTGTACAGTCATTGAAGAGCATTCCAAATGAATGTAATGTCGACGACACCCACCACTACCACTACCATCACCAGAGCGATACTTCCAACAATCCATTCTTGCACTGTGGTACGATTTCAATTCATAAACGAAACTCGAGCAAGAACCGCAATCATCATTTCCTATCCCATGTCTCCTTCAGCTCACACTCCGATCTCCTCCATGACAAAAACACCACCACGGTCCATCGTGCACTTATCCCATCGGGTGGGAATCGATTGTCTCCCACGGCACAATTCCTATCGATCCGTCTTGGTATGTTCCCTCTATTACATCGTCGTGTCGACACACTCTCCACGGGAGAGATACGACGTGTCTTGCTGGTGCGAGCGCTGGTTTCCAAGCCAGAGCTTCTGGTGCTGGATAATGCCTTCGATGGACTCGATGTCCGCGGCAGGCAGGGATTGCAAGATATTGTCCAACGAGTACTGAATGGCTTTCGAATGGATATTTTGGTCCAAGGCGTCAATGCCAAGGATGCTGCAAGGACACAGGTATTGCTATTGACACATCGTCCGGAGGAGATTGTAGATGGGATTGGAAGAGTTACATTTATTGATGAGAGATTGGAAAATGGGATTAAAACGGAGGATCGAAGGGGGAGGAATGGAGAAGAGCTTGTCGAATCGCTGATGTCATCGAGTGAGGAAGGGGTTTCAGGAAGTTATTATTTACCGAGCAATGCCGATATACAGAGCTTTTGGGAGCACGACAGGTCGAAAAGAGATGTAACCAAGAGTGCTTTGCACAATGATATATTATTTCATTCACAAAACTTGAATGTGACTCGTGATGATACGACAATCCTCTCTCATCTTAATTGGACAGTGAAGCGAGGGGAACGGTGGCACCTTGCAGGAACAAATGGTAGGTGATAAGTGATACCATCAAAGGATTCATATATTCCATCTATGATCGCACTTAATCGTTGCATTCCTTATTTGTCACTCGATTACTTTCAATAGGTGCAGGCAAAAGCACCGTTGGCAGACTCATACTCCGAGCGAGCATGAACAACAATCTTGAATGCGANGGATATTGCAACGATGACCGTACGCTGGCTTGGGAATCTTCGCAATCAGGTCGACAACGCTATCAACGACCCCCCCTTCCTTGCAAGGCCATTCTCTTCCCTCTCCCAAGGGGAACAAAAATTACTCCTCGTAGCCTCTGCCATCGCGCAACGACCATCTCTTTTGATACTGGACGAACCGTGCCAAGGCCTCGATTTGTGGAATCGTGCGTGCCTATTAAATCTGATTGAGAAAGTTTGCAATGTCACGGATATGAGTTTGTTGTACGTTACGCATCACGAGGAGGAATTGATTCCCTCCATTAGTCATAGACTTTGTTTGGAGGATGGTAAAGTGACGTATTGCGGTTTGATTGATAAATGGTAAATAGGTAGTCAAACCGAGTGGATATTATTACCATGGGAGACCTTTTCCAGGTTATCACCATGTGTGGCTGGGGTGATCACAAAGCACATTTAATGTATCGACGTAACACGTAACGGTGGTATTAGTGGTAAGAATGCCAACTGAGATTCCCAGCAACCAACCTAACGCAACCAATCAAACCATCGCAAAGAAGCAAAGGAACATCGGCAATGCGATTGAACAACTAGATATGACGGGTGATAGAATGATATGATTATTTCTTCTCATCATTGGATTGCATGCACTCTCGACACTATTGCCAATGGGGGAAGAGTGACATTATTGTGCAATCAACATCATCGGGGCTATTGCTACGTTGACAACTTCTGTATCGGAGGAGCCTGTATCCAAGGTAGCCACGGAAATTGTATGTACATGAGAGCATCATAGCAGTCGACATGACGACCAAGAAAGTTCCATCGATGATGATGAAGATGAAAGATTGGTTGTGATGAATTGCAAGAATGTGTTTCCAGCACATCGCAAAGCAGCAAACAATCATCGGCAATGCAATCAAACAACTATGACAATCTGGTCAAATTAATAATTCTGGTCATAATTTGATTGCTTGGTCTCTCAACGCTAATGCCAAATGGCGGGAGAATGACATTATTGTGCCATCAACATCATCGGATGCTATTGCTACGTTGATTCTTCTGTATCGGAAATTGGTGATTGATGGTGGGGTGATGTAATCTATGGAACAATGGGCAAAGTGTTGAAGTTGAACCACCCCACCTTGCTGTAAGCCCTGAACAATCAAACAGCTGTGGTTTGGACAGAAATTGGCTTGTGGACAAGATTAGTTGCGGCAGTGCATGGCCTACTGACACAGACCTAGCTCATGCTCGTGAGGCATGCGGTAGACCAGATCAAGATGATGAGTCATTGTTTCAGTGAGTGTTTCAACTGTCGGATGACTTTTCTGTTTTTGCTGTGGACAGTGATTGTGAGCGTTTTGGAACGGGACATCACTATTGATACTTTAAGGAGCTTGAGTGTGGGGAAATCGACAGAGAGGTGATGCTTTGATATCATGTCACATGCGAGAGTCTCCCGCAGACATTAGTTTCAATGGGTAGAGAAAGTCAAATTTAATCACCAAAACAAGTATTCTGATGTACATCAATAATTTTTATTCATAGTGGGTGTGGTGCAATACACTGTCCATCTCGTAAATCAACAAGCACCTCCATTCTCAATTTCATGTTTTCCATCCGACTCGCATCGATCCACCATCACCAACCACAGGTCGCCCTTTTTTCTGCCAGATCTGGAACAGTTACACCGAAGATTTGAAAGGACCTTCAAGTGTGTGTGCTAGGCAACAAAATTTTGGCGTTTTGTTTTCTCCCTCAGCTGATTTGATTGTGTTGAGGTTGCAGACGCACTTCTTGCATGGGCCACCAGTTTTCTTGGCTATGGGAATAGTGAATCCAAAGTGGCTTTCCAATACCTTCACCTCATCCATGAAGTAAGCAGGTTCCCTGTGGGCACGTACCAAAACAGCCTCAGCTCCGACCCTGGCCTCGGCCCCAACAATTCCCACCTCCGCAATAGACACGTTGTCAGTGTGGTCCTGAGGCAATAATGTGCTTCCATGTGCACCATACTTGGGACGAATAGAAGGCTCGAAACCTTCGTGAGCATTCATGATGGATGGATACATCTATTATTTGTGGAGGAACAGTAAAGAAATGAATGCGGAACATATGAAGTCGTTGGAGTAAAGTATTCATACAAGTACCAAGTACCAAGAGAGAACTTACAGCTTTGCCCAACTTCTCACGAATAGTCTTTCCACCACATAATTTATGACCGTTGCCAAGAGTCAGCTTGACGTAGCGCCCCAGCATTAACTCAAACTTGTCACCTTTTTGTTCGAACAACGCTTCTTGTCGGAGCAACTCCTGGAAGAATTCAACACCGCTGGTTGAGGTGCTGAAGTCAAAATCATTTAGCTCAAGGTACGATAAGAATCCTTTCTTGAGTGCCTCCAACAGAATCTCCAATGAAGGCATGCATTCAAAGAAGCTGACACGCATAGGTCTAGTCCGCTTTCCCTTTTGTTCGTCGAGTGTGTTACCAAATAGGGCATAACCCTCAGACTCAAAACGACATCCTCAAAAGACCAAGCTAGAGCGTGAGAGGAAAAACAAATCCTGCTGCTGCACAGTTGAGACATGGACTCTGTGTGCCTCAAAAATTAGCCGTTCGTTGCGCAAAAGCGGAATGAAGTTCATGCCAAAGGGAACAGTTGCAGTTTCCTCAGTGACTGAACTCTCAAACACAACGCATTTGAGATCTTCACGTTTCGACAAACTCGCAGCAATATCTCCAAGCGGTATGGCAGCACTTTCAATATCACATGTCGCCACATCAAATTGGACTTCTTGAGTGCCACACAAAGAAACTATAACGGTATGCGACACATCGTATCCCAGAGCTGGAGCTGTTGTGGAATACCACAAATCAGACAATTTGTTTTGTTTGTCCTCGTCGTCCTCATCCTCATCCTCGTCCTTGTCCAATACTTTTACTCCCGGTGGACAGGAAAGGAAGTACACGCACTCATTGTTGCTAGCATCATTATCATCATCATCATTGGCTTTAACAAGAACATAAATCTTTCGATCAGAGGTTGGGGTTGGGGGGTCATTGAGCATGGCATTGACAAATCGAGTTGAACCTGTCGACCCAAGTAACACCTCTGGATGAATGTAATCATCCTGGCTTGTAGACTTCTTGATGTCATACATATCTTGCAGAATATCCACCAATTTCTCTTGCTGCTTCGATTGTTGCATTGTCATACCATCTTCATTCAACGCTGGAGAAATTAAGGCTCGTACGATATCCTTCATGTTATCATCCAATTTTACGAATACCTGCTTGATAATTTTCACGAAGATTGCTGCAGAACTATGTTTGATCATGAAAGATCCCGCGAGCTTTGAGATGTCTTGTTCAAGACATTTCAAAATCGCTTCCTCGAGGTTTTCAATGGGTGGATCAGCGATCGCCTTGAAGAGCCCTGAAATGTAATCCTTACTGGTGGTAAAACGTTGGCCGGCTATCATTACCTCCTTATCACCTCCAGCAGACGACACCTCATCACCTCCAGTAGACGATCTTCCAGCAAACAGCACCTCATCACCTTGTCCAGCAGACGATCTGGATCATAGGAGTGAGAACAGAATAGTGCTTGTTGAGCAGTCACGCAACCTACAAATCATAAACAGCATGTATAGAATAAAACAGCTTGAGCTTACTGAGTTGGCAGATCAAAAATTCGTTTCGGAACAGGAGGGGAGTACTCCAAGTTATGGTGAAGGTTCTCCTTTGTAGATTTGAATTGCTCTCCTGATGTATGCCGATATGCCCAAGATTTCCGATGCCGCAATATTGATGGGAAATAATGACAATGTGGGTGCCAATGACAAGGGTCAATAGTGTAATATAATGATTCTTGTTAGAGGCAGTGTCTACATCAACATACTAGCCAAATTTAAAGCCAAAAACCTCTGGTGAGTTTTTGGCGCTCTTTGCTGGATGGTCCAAGGTCCAAGGTCCAAGGTCCAAGGTCCAAGGTCCAAGGTCCAAGGTCCA
>JALLAX010000314.1:0-12940 GCA_036939555.1 Discostella stelligeroides
CTGCTAACAATTTCAGACAATAAAGCTGATCTATCAGAGTCTCAGTCTACGTACCTTTTCCATCCCGACCCGGTTGTGACATCTGTTGAGCCTCACTTTGGCTTAGCATCGATGGACAATGACATCACTTTTCTTGGGTACGGATTCTTGAGTCGCGACGTTCCGACTTGCATTTTTCAGGAAGTCGATGGTAATAAAAGTATTCATATTGAAGCGGCTGTATTGAATGAGACTGCTATGAATTGTCATGCCAAATCCATGTCGCTTGATGCAGCTGAGTACATTTGCATGGCTTCCAACAATAAAGGCGTGGAATATGGTCGTTTTGGCATCCAGTCTGCGCCAGTCACATATTTATCGATCGATTCACCCGCGGTTTCTTCTCTAGCTCCACATTTCGGAACTACGTCAGAAAACACCTTTGTAACCGTGACCGGGTCTAGTCTTTCAGTAGGAGAAGGACGTCATTTTCAAACAACTTGTAGACTTTTCGATGGTGCCGGCTCTGAAGTGGGTTCAAGTTTGGCGACAATTGAGAATGCGACAGTCATTACATGTGTAGTTCGATGTCCCACCGGAAATGTAACAACATTTTATCTGGGCGTGACTATTGGTGAATTCAGTGATGTATATCTTCCCGCTACGCACATCTTTTGGTGCTATCCCAAACCCGCCATCGTTGACTTAGTTCCGCGGTTTGTGTCTGTGGGAGAGAGCACTTTGATCCAGATCGCAACGAGAGGAATCCTACCATCTGATTGCGCTTGCTACTTTGGAGGCAATCGAGTGCCTGGAAGACACACTCATGAAGGCATTGAATGTTTAACCCCAGAGTTTGATCGCCCCCAAAGTATCGAGGTAAGCTTGGAGATCGGTGATACCATGGTGGAGGACGGGTTACGAATTGATGTGGTCGATCCGATATCTATCGATGGCATTTTCCCCCAGGCTGTCCATGCTGGATCCAACATATCGATTCAGGGAAACAACTTCATTCCAGAGGCAATAATTTGCACGATTGGTGGGAAGATTGGGTCGGTTGTATTAGCGAGTGAATCCGAAGTTGTTTGTCGCTCGTCGCCAGAATTAGAGATCACCTTACGGGCAGACGCAGAAGTGAGACTGGTGTTAGACAATGCACCACAGATCAGTGCCTTTGCAGGGACCGTTGAGGTCTACCCAGCGCCCAGGATAAGCAGAGTCACTCCTTCCAGTGGCCTTGCTATCGGTGGAACGAACGTCATTGTCCGAGGCGCTAACTTCCATGTTCTCGGAGATCCTTTGTGCTTATTTGATGGCGTTCCTGTCGGGGCCAATATCATATCCAAAAATACAATTGCGTGTGTCACTCCGGCAAGTAGCGTTGGAACAGTTCAAGTCCAAGTTTCTCTGGATAGTGGTAGATCACTCCATGGAACACTGCCGTTTTACTTTTTCAAACCAATCATCTTGCGTGAAATTTATCCACGCGTTGTAATCAATGGGTCTATTCTTCATGCTCTCGGGGAAGGGTTCAATTTTGATCTACCGATGCAATGCGCGATAGGAGATAATTTTTTTTCCGAAGTGACGGTTCTTTCTGCCACAGAAGCCACTTGTACATATGCCAACGCCGAACATAGCTATGGCCGGTTGGTTGTATCTTTGGTTACGTTAAACAATGTCACAGCATCTGTTGCGTTGAGCGCGGACGTGAGCGTAGTGAGCCAGCCACTGGTAGAGATATCTGCGTTGTCTCATCTCTATGGATCCGCGATAGGTGGCGAATCCATATTACTTCATGTGTCCGGCATCGTGCATGATTACACTCAAGAGAAGTTTGGCCCCATTCATTGTAACTTTGGAGGAAAAGTCGCACTAGCAATAGTGCTTGATGAAAATTCACTGTCTTGCACCGTACCACCAGCGCGTACGCCAGGAAAGGTATCTCTATCGTTATTATATACCGGCGTACTCTTTTCTATCAATTCTTTGGTCTTTGAATACACCGCTGACGCAAAAGTATACGCGATTAGTCCGAGAGGGGGGGCGTATTCGGGGGGTACTACAGTGAGACTATCTGGAATAAATCTTGTCTCTAGGAGTAGAGTGTTGTGTAGGTTCGGTCGAATTGAATCATACGGATATCTAGACGCTAGCGCAAACAGCGCAATTTACTGCCTCACACCTTCTGTGAATCATGTCTCCAGCGAAACAATATACTTACAACTTGGTGCTATGAATGGCTGGCTTGATACAGGTGTTGACTTTAATTTTTTTGAGCCTATCGCAATAGAAAGTATATCTCCACTTGAGATCGGAACTGGAACAGACTCTGTCAGGGTAAATGGGATGGGATTTTCAAACCTACTTGAAGTTCTATGTTGCTTCGGGGAAGAAGGAAATTGCGTGTTACGGAAAGCAATCATCTTGTCCAAAACTGCCCTCGATTGTCCATTCCCTTGGGATGAAATTGACAGACTTGACCCCATACCGATTGCTATCACTGCAAACGGTATTGATTTTGTTCGAAGCATGTGGAATGTTACTTATAACAAAATTGGTATAGTCCTGAAAAGTATTAGTCCGAACTTTGGTCCGTCGTATGGTGGAACCGAGGTCGAAATTTTCGGGTTGGGGTTCGAAGAAACCGCAACTTGCTGGTTTGGTGATGTTGGGACACGGGCGACATATGTGGCACACGATCGCGTCAAGTGTCTAACAAGCAGCGCCTTGGTTAGAGAAAATAAAGGGCTTGAGGAGGCAAGAGTCACAGTAACTTCAGGAAATGTACTTGCTCCGAACTACTCCCACAGCTCATTGAGCTTTTTCTTTTTCCCGGAGCAATCAAGCTTTAGCATGCACCCTATTCATGGTGTGAGTAGTGGTGGGACGGAGGTTAGATTGAGCCATCCAACGCTTGGTGCTGTAATCGGGAAGCTCGAATCTTTCGGTGTGCAAGTTCGACCAGTTTGCCAGTTTGCTAATAATACCGAGATGGCGAGGATTGAGACTTACGGACTAGTATGCATCAGCCCACCTATAGAATCTAGAGGAGACGCAACAGAAGCAGTGCGAGTGTCTGTGGCTCTCAATGGAAACGATTTCGTGTTCGCAAAGGATGAGTTCAGTTATTACACTCCACCCACGATTCGTTCGATTGCACCTGAATCAATTTGGAGTGACACTCCCCTGAACGTTTCCATATTCGGATCACACTTCTTGCCACTTGATCAGGCACGTTGTCATGTGGGTGGTGAAAAAATTCCAGCGGAGGTAATAAGCAGCTCGGAAATCGTTTGCCTTATCAATCTGACCAAATCATTTCCTTACCAAAGCATAGTCCCGATTGCGGTGTCGCTGAATTCTGTTGACGTGTCGAACTTCATTCCCCTGATTTGTCGAGTTATCATTCCAACCGTAACAGCCGCAAGCATGTTGTTTGTACCAGATACAGGTGGGTCAGTGGTCAATTTAACGGGGTACGGGTTTGAACAAGTGAGTGGAGATGGAAACGTCAAGTTATCAGGAAACAACTATATTACCAATCTTGTTGTTCGTGATGACGAATCTGCCTCCTTTATCGTACCGCCGTCGAGTGGGCAGAAGACGGCCACGATTTATTTAAGCTTCGGTTCTGACGATTCTTTCGTTGATACCGGCTTTGAGCTCATTTTTTTACCCCAATTGAACGTCTCAATCCTCGAACAATACTTGATGCACACCAAACAAATGACTCAAATTTCAATTGCGGGAGAATTCGATACATCCCTAAGCTATACATGTGTTATTCACGAGGATATCTCAAAGAATAGTACATACGAAGTGATGGCGGCGCACCTGAACGAGACAGTCATTAGGTGTGACTTCATTGCTAAATCACGTAATGGAACTATGGGCATATCAATTCGACGTGACGACAACTATCAGTCATCGAATGTTCTAGCTATCTTTGCCAGTCATGAGTTTTTAATCGATTTGATCGATCCGAATGTTATCAGTGAAGCGGAAGCTGTGGCAGGTGGAATACTATTCAGTATTTGGTCGCCACGAGAATTCCCTTTCGACAAAGGTGATACATTGTACTGCGTGTTTCTTGATGCCGTAGGTACCTCCTCAATGGCAAAGGCCGAAGCTATTTCTGCAAGTGAGATCAGATGCGCTGCTCATTTGTTAAGGGGCGATGCAGAAGTGTATTTAACACGGGATGGAACACCACAGAGCAACTTTATGCCCATCAGTGTGCGACCTACTAGCCAGGTGCTTACTTTAGAACCTTACTCTGCTTCAACATCCGGTGGGGCACGCTTACAGGTGAAAGGAGTTGGTTTTTCTGCATACTTCGAAACAGTTGTGCATTGCCAAATTGGAAATGAAACATCGGTTGCAAATATAGCAGACGATGAAACCATATTCTGTGTGATACCGTCAACTCGTTTTGATGGTATTGTGATATTTACTCTTATCCAAGCACGACGACAAGGAATCGCAGCCATCAGCACCAGCGAAGTCACATTCGAGTATTACTCTCCAACAAATCTAGTCGTGTGCGTGCCTGGAAGTGGGCCGGCGAGTGGTGGTGCTTTGGTGCAACTANAGGTTACGGAAAATTCGTGCTTTCGATTAACTTTTCACACGGAGAATATCCCCTTTTCCCAATTAAGTTGTTTCATTGGTATTCAAATGTATGCTGCCCATCAGGATTTGTCGATTGGCACAGGCACAGTTAGTTGCACTGTTTGCGACCTCGAAATTGGATATTACCGGGTTGGGCTTTTGACAGGATATAATGACTCCATCCTTGCAAGCGAAGAGTTATCTGTCGAGAGATATGTTGATCTTCTGAAGTTGACACCGTCAGAAGGCCCTGTTGGCGGTGGAACTGTAGTGCTAGTTGAGGGCTCACAAGACTTTTCAGTCTGGGAATGCCAATTATATTGTTACTTTGGTCATCGCAGTGCAGCTGCCAGCATTCTTAACAGCACATTGCTGCAATGTATTACTCCTGCTGGCAACTCATCAAAAGAACCTCTGCATATCGCACCGTATCACCAGCCGATGGTACATGACAGCGACTCATTCCTACATTTCCGGTATTACGTCGAAGAGAATGTCATTTCAATTCAACCGCGATCGGGGCCAAAGACTGGTGGAACAGTTGTTAAGATATTTGGATCTGGCTTTCTTAAGAGAACGACTCTATCGTGCAAGTTTGGAGATTTGATCATAGATGCGACTTTCGTTAATGATGAACGAATTGATTGCAGTTCTCCTCCAGAGAGACATGCGACATCCCAAGGACCCTTGCCAAAAAGCACGCCTTTGATGGTATCGAATAACAAGCATGACTTCGTGCCTGCTGGGTCATTTGTTTACCATGATATTCCTGGCATCAGCGCAATAGTACCATCAATGGGACCTGCCTTTACCAAAGTTACGTTGTACATGGAGTCAAGCTTGAACTGGGTCGAAAATCCTGTCTGTAGGTTTGGAGATGAGTTGGCAAACGCTACCGCTGTGTCTGATATCGCGTTTGTCTGCATATCTCCACTCCAGCTGGTCAGTATAAATAACCAAGTGAAACTTGAGTTTAGCCTCAATGGCCATGACTTCTTTGGCAATGAGATTACATTTAAGTATTCAGGTCATCCATTGATATACTCAATTTTCCCAAGCGTTGGACCCATGTCAGGTAATACTTCAGTTGTGGTTAGCGGGCAGAATCTCCATTTCTCCGGCGACTTGATATGCAAGTTTGGTAACGTTGAGACAATGGCATTGTGGAAGTCAGTGACAACTATTGTCTGCACTGCTCCGCCGCAAACTGTTGGAACAGTGTCATTTGGAGTCACTTCCAAAATATCCAACATTAACATCGAACATCTTTACGATGATACGCTGCTGCGTTATACATATCTTTCTCCAATCACGATCACATCTATCCGTCCAACTCACGGGTCTATCAGGGGAGGTACTTTGGTGTCGATCGATGTTGATTCATTTACGTATGTTGAGCGTGTTTTTTGTGTCTTTGATGGAAAATCAACATCAATCGCAAAGGTGACTTTCACATCGAACGCTTCTGCGGTAATGAAATGCATGACTCCGCAAAGAACCACCACTGGGATTGTACCTGTTGGATTGGCTCAGGATGATCTGTCTGAACCAACATTGCTGTCATTATTCGACGCCGAGTTTCGCTACGTGAATGAACCCTTGCTGGCGGCCGTGTATCCCGGCCGAGGCCCAGCTACGGGCGGAACCATGGTCACGCTGATGGGAAAGAATTTTTTTTCAAACGATATGGACACAGTATTCTGCAAGTTTGACAGCCTTCTATCTCCAGCAGTTTTCGTCTCGGATGAAGAAGTCATATGCATCTCGCCAGGACACAGTCCGATTCGGGAGATTCAGGCGGTCACCATCACAAGCAACGCATCTACTATTCGTGGAAGCGTTGTTTTAGGGTTCAATACCAGTTTGACTGATCTCATTTCCATAGACTCCTCTGCTGAGACTATCCGCCGAAAAATTTCACAATTGCCAGGGATGGAAGACGTTTCAGTGGGCGTCAGGTCGTCGCCAGACTCGCTCTGGATGTTTACATTTCATGGTTTTGCAAGAGAAAACCAGTCACATATTACGGTTAAGGCCATTGGGCTAAGTGGCGAGGTTCATGTCGAGCGTTTTCAGTCATTGTGCTGTGAAGTTACTCTCTCATTGAATGGACTGGACTATTACGGTGGTGAAAAACAACTCATGTTTGTGTATGATGAGAAAATAGCTGTAATAGATGTTTCGCCCTCACATGGAACTGTGTCTGGTGGTACACCCGTCAATCTGACGGTGACAGGAATCAGTCAAAACTCTGTTGCTGGGCAGCCCAACGATCATTTGATGTGTGTGTTCGGTGGAGACGATGCGGTTGGAGGGTATTGGATTGATGAAGATGTGATCACCTGTTATACACCCGCAAGCTACTGGGAGGCTAAAGTTGCGGTTAGTATACGGATTGGCACTATTCGTGCAGAGTCTGCTGCAACGTTTACCTTCCACAAAGATCCATTGGTGCTGTCAGTTTTTCCATCGTGTCTACCAGCACTAGGCATGTCCACATCGTCGATCAGAATCAATGCAAGCTTTTACAGCTCTGCAATGACTTGTATCTTTGATGTGAGTATTACTTCGGTTGACTCATCAGGACGCCAAAAAAGCACCCATCGTCAACCTGCAATTATCCAAAATAGTAGTCATATTGATTGCCCAGACCCACCGTCACTGAAATCTTTCTTCTCGGACACTGACTTGAATTGGACAACGAATGCAACGCTAATTAAAGGCTCCTTGCTCAACATATCGTTAGAAAGTGGAGCTGATTTGTACGCTATTGGAGCGATCCCATATCATGCGGTCGTGAAAATAATATCATTACACCCCCAAAGTGGACCCAGATCTGGTGGAACAGAAGTGATAGTGGATGGCCAGAACTTCATCAATTTAACTAGTACCATGTCTTGTCGATTTGGCTCAGTGTCGAGCAAAGCGCACTACATCTCTCCAGAAAAGATTATCTGCATAGCACCTCACTTTCCCTTGGGATATGGACGAGTGGTCGTACCTGTACAGGTGTCACTGAATGGTGCTGACTTTTCAGATGTTTCGGAGAATTCTATGTTTGAGTTTCATGAAACACTTGTTGTGAAACATGCGACTCCACTGGTCGGCCTCCCGAAAGGTGGAACAATTGTTAACATCACTCTTGACGATGATGCTATGAGGTACAGGGCTGTGCGAGACAGGGTTAATTCACAGATACAGATTTCGCATCTTGATCCGTCATATGGGCCCGACACGGGTGGTAATGTTGTGATAGTTCATTGCAGAAACACGTGCTTCACACCAGATCACTTCACCGCATGTCACTTTGGAAACAAAACAACTCCCGCGCGGTATCGATCTGAAATGACCATTGAGTGTTTAGCGCCGAAAGTTACAGAAGGTATAATGGAAGTTGAAGTAATTATATCTGTCGATGAAATTTCGTCGCTTGTTCAACAGCGGTATCAGTATCTGCCCATCCAACATACATTCTCCAAATGAGACTTGGAGCATGGATTCTCACTGCGTATGAAGTTCCGTGGATTCTAGTTTGAGTTAATGGACCTCGACGGTATCCCTAGAAAAAAGTATTTCTTGTTATTCTACTCAAATCGGATGAACTTGAAAAGATTCGTAGTGACTAGAAGAGAAGAAAGTATCTGCATCAGATTGAACAAGTAGAGCATGCAGTGAGGCTGTCCGTGAGATATCCAATGGGAAATGAGTCGATGAGGTACAAGGTGGAGCATGCAGTGAGGTTGTCCGTGAAATAATAATATCCAATGGGAAATGAGTCGATGAGGTACAAGGTGGAACTTATTTAGCCACGAATCTTATTGATAAGGGATAATCCATAAACTGTAGAGATCTTTGGAAGAGGAGAATAATAATTGTAGCCTATGACCTAATGATGTCATTATTCATATTCGTCATGATGCAGGTGTGAAGTGTGAAGGTGAAAAATGGGAATAATGGTGCCACGTGTAATGTGTGGCGAGGTGCCGCCAGCCGCTTTCCCGCTTTCACTACTTGCACTGTATCTTGAACTGATGCCTCTGGGGTGAGAGCCACCATGCGATATCAAGAATCAACTCAAGCCAATAATTGGCAATTATCATCCCAAATCGTGTTGAATTCCTTGCGAGAGCGTGCCAACAGACGAGCACGGGATGCGCTTAGTGAAGGAAGTGATGGCGATGTCAAAATAGTAGCAAATGCACCGAACGATGGCGATGCAGCAGTTGATGGCGACAAAAACTCCCAAGTTGAATCGAATTCTATCTACCGACTATATGGTCTTTCCACAGCTCACGAGGACCATCCAAAGGTATCGTTTATCGGGTCCGAGGAAGATGATTGTGACGATTGTCAACAGCAACAATTAATGGATGAATCGGATCCGAACTACGGCCCAAGAAACACTTCCAAAGCTCGCGGCAACCA
This sequence comes from Discostella stelligeroides, assembly GCA_036939555.1. NCBI lineage: Eukaryota > Bacillariophyta > Thalassiosirophyceae > Thalassiosirales > Thalassiosiraceae > Discostella > Discostella stelligeroides. The sequence continues at coordinate 9,022 of JALLAX010000314.1, forward strand.
CCCACTCCTCACCCCCGCGGAGGAAGCGGCACTGATTTCATTTTATTGCTCCAAAATCCCATTATTAATTGGACCGCATGCATTATTACCCCGCTGTCGAAGAGACGCCAAAGTTGCCGCTACGGCCTGCCTTCTCTTTCGGAGATTTTACCTCTCCAATTCTGTAATGATGCATGACCCAAAAAGCATGCTGGCCGCGGCAGCGTTTCTGGCATCGAAAGTCGAAGATTGTATGATATTGGTGGGTTATTTGGAAATGGGTACGAAAGAAATGGATGCACCCGTTCCTTTGGATGATATTTTGGATGCCGAGGTTAAGTTGATTGAGGGAATTGATTTTGACTTGCTGGTGTTTTCACCCTACAAGACAGTATTATCTTACACGGAAGACCTCAGGACATTTTTGAAGACTGACAGAGGATTGAGATTAATTACATTCTTGGATCAAGATGGCGTTGATGCAAGGCGGCAGTTGGTTGGGGAAGATTTGCGACCGATTCTTGACTCGGCTATGAAGATTTGTGATGATGTCATAGTTTCAGACATTCCATTGATGTTTGCTCCGGGAGAAGTAGGACTTGCGGCATTGATGATTGCTAATGAATATACCAGCAAAACTGGTAAGGATGAAATATCTACGAATGTTGATGACATTGATAAGGGTGAGATTTCTCTTCGTCCTCGAATAGACATTATGGGGTATGTCCAATCGCGATTTCATGCCAACGAATCGGATGTTAAAGTTGATGTGGCAGCAATCGATGCAGTTGCGCGACGCGTGGCCAAATTGGGTCAACTGATTCGTGAATTGAAGGAGGGTAAGCATGGGTGTGGAAATTATGGAATGGATATGGAAAATCTGAAGGGAATCAATAAGAAGCTGAAGAAGTGTCGGACATGGGGGTCACAAGATAAAAAATCTGGGGCAAAGAAGAAAAAGAGGAAGTTGGATGCATGAGATTAGAATCTGTTGAGCAGTTTGTGAATTGATCTATAATTATGCTACCTATAATATTGTTGCTGTGGACATACAGATCATTCAAGTCTCCCCTCAGAACAAGGAAATCAGAGATTTCGCTACACGGTAGAGCGATACGATCATTATCCCAATTCGCCACGGCTCAATACTTCTCAATCTGGTTACAATGTACTGCAGATCAAATACTAACTGTCCATTAGGAGTTGTGATGACATCCTTTCCAAATCGATAGAGCGCAAATGCAGAAAGAAGAGTTCCCATTCCGAGGTTAGATTTGGAGCGTGGAGGCGATGTCAACGGCGGATTGTACGCCCAATCGTAATTCTTATCATCATCGTACGAATCTTGCATGGGGAGTGAATCGCCAGCAACATTGTTCATTACTATTTCATTTGGAAAACTCGTTCCAAATGAATTCCCCGCCTTGGCATCATCGTATCCCAGCTTATATATGTGTTCCAAGTCGTACTTTTCGGGGATAGCACGAGCACGAGGAGTGCTTTGGACATTTTCACTCATTGCCATGTTGTTGTGCATGTGCATCTGCGGCGTCCGAGCGAGCAGGATCTTTCCCACAAACAAAAACAAGACTGCTAGTGACACCAACACCACGGTATCTGAAATGCTTGCATATCCTGTCATTGCAACCAATTGGTCTTTCCATCTCCTGGGAAAGTTCATCACGGAGCTCTTTGCAATCAACTTTATGGGTTTGTTCGCTTTGAAACCCTCCATCCAATCCGGTGAAGACACCGCGAACAGGAGGACGATGAGAGAAATGAAAGTAAGTAATTTAGAGAAGCCCAACAGCCTACCAAGAAAAAAAAAAAAAAAGAAGATGATGGATTGTGCTGCAATGACCGCTGCAAGAATGGCAGTATTCGGCGTAAGAGTCTGCTGTAATGTGGGTGGCAACATGGAAATGATCCTCTGGCCCCGTTGCTGCATTGCTGGACTAGCAAGGTAGGATTTTGCCGTTTGGTGTAGCATTTGTGCGCCAACCCTTAGTTGATCGAGATTCCCAGCTTCGGTTAGATTCTCTGGCTTGAATTTTAGAAAGGTAGTTTGCTGATCTTCGGTAACGGCCGAATACGCATCGATCATTGCCACGACATACCGACCTGCCGAGAAGGAAACGGCCTGACCAAATTTTCCATTGAGCTCGGGCCGAGCGGAGATATTTTGAACTTTAAGGAGAGGAGGTTTGCCACCGTTGGCGGCGGGGAGGAAATGGGACGGATCAACACTCATTGCATGCCGCTTGTAATCAACACCAAACCATGGACGGAACAGACGATGACGGAAGACGGAAGGGTCGACAGGAGCGGCGGTCGGTCATCGGGCGGGCGGGCGACGGAGAGATGAAGAAAAATAGAAACGAGCGACAGACATACACAAAGAAGGTAACAGACAGACTGCCGAATTCCATGAAAAGAAAGGCAGGAAATCTTTCTGCACACGAGAAATCACTATTCCCTCCGACGATATTATGACATCTCCAGCGATTTGACAGGATTTGACCTGATATCGATCATAAAATCGAGGGACAAGAACATCATGCTGGACCTCATCTCCCAATAAAAAGACAAATCAAGCATGATGAAGTCGGGCATGCCACCGAGGCCGCCCAAAACAATATGTCGGGTAAATAAAAGTGACATCGATAACGACGCGGAGCTCCATAGCGGAAATAAAGAAGTTGATAGTGTTGTTCCTCACGTTGTCCGAGTAACGATTTTAGGAGTGGCAGGCCTATTGGCCAAACCATCAAATACTGATAAGAAAGCTCGATCTACTTCCTCAGTTACTTCATGTTCTTCCTCGGTAGCACATCCGTCCCTCCTCATCCCTCTCCCATCCAACCTTCGCGTTGTGGCATCTGTCTCGCGGTCACAGGCTGCACGAGGAATTCCCTCTGGAATGTCCAAAGGTTTATTCTCCGTTGACGACGGTAGAAGTGAAATGCTCAGGAATGATTCTTGGGGAGGGGAAAGCTACGAGGAAAGGCCGGAGAGTTTTGTTGCCGTGTGGGACAAGGTTGGAAAACAAGTGCAGAAGAATAATACTACGACAGCGGCAGCGGCAGCGGCAGCAAAACCAAGTGACGCGAATAAATTTGTCAACCTAACCAACTCTCTAGCATTCGAAGCAGAGTTACGACCCACGCCCACGCTACAAAAATCATCCAAAAACTATGGTCGGTCATCCAGGTCTACGAAAACAAAGGCGTATGCCCCTAAATCATTCTGTGTCACTATCGGACTTGTACCAGATTATGACGTAATCAACGCGCGTGACACGATCAACGAAAGTTCAGGAAGCAATGAAACAATGCCTCCACCCTTTGCAATTCCAATAGGCTTCGCTAACCTTGTAATCAACGGTGATGAGACCCTCAACGGCCAGCAGAAACAGGTCGATCTTCCGCTGTCGAGCATAAGTGAATTTCTAGAAATGCTAGATGTCGATCCAGAGGACGATGGCTTATTTCCATTGATTGAATTGACCTCCGAAGTCACGGAGGCGAAAAAAAAAACAGAAGACACTTCTCCAACAACTAATACGGTAGGAAAGACGAAGAAGAAGAGCATTGTCCGGCGCATGTTTGCAAGGAAGCAGCAGCCTTCAACAGAGCAGTCTTCAGCATCACAACTCTCATCCGTCTATTCTGGACCGCCACGGTCAATATTTGCACTGGATCGTCCTCCTAATGCCAAAGAACGCGCGCTGTTTCTTGACCGATACAGTGTCGATCGTGATGCCGTTGTACGCATTGGACTGGAAGTTTTCCCTCGTGGATCCGAGCTTGAGCAAATCTTCAGGCAGAAGAAAAAGTCGAGGAAAATTTCACAAGCAAGCTCCCTTATGGATGATAACGACGACGATACTATGCTCGAATCAAATTGTGACAAAAGCTCCTTTGGGTCAACATTCTTCACG
>JALLAX010000315.1:0-12043 GCA_036939555.1 Discostella stelligeroides
GCGGTGCCATGAGTGGTCTTGGATTAGTATTGGGTGGAGCTTGGAAGATAGGGGAGATGGCCGCGAAGACAATATATGAAACTGCCGTGGTGGTGGTGGCTAATGAGGGGTCGATCATAAACAAAAGCAGTGAGGTTGGATTTAGGAAAGTCGGTTTAAGCAAATCACCTGATATGATTGGAGAGAGAATTGATGGAAATATTAATCTCAGCAATCCCCAACCATCAACAATGCCTATGTCATTTGACGTAAACACCGATCAGGCAAGCAGTGATGTCGAAACAAGCGTAATGCTATCCAATTCTAGACGCGACTCCAGCAACATTTCAGTATTGGGGTCACAAATCAATCCCTCAAAGTTATCATCTGAAGAGTTATCATGTGCAGTGGAAACGGCTTCTTATTCGGTCATTCAAACTAGAGAAGGACTCGATGGTGGGAGAGATGCGAATGCTATAAATCTACTAACTGTCAATAACGCGGGTATACCAAACAAAAAAAGAACTCCACGTAAAGGTACAAAAGGATTTGGAAAATAGCTATTCAAGTCTAAAAGTAAATAGTGGTAAGAGTGCAAATCCATACTGTTGAAGAGGAATGTTTTCAAAGAGGATTGTATGATTGCCACACGTTTAGTAGACAAGTAGATAGATCACTCTTCCCGGCTCGAATTGAGAATTATTGACGTTTCATCCTTCATGTTGGGTCATCGCCAGTAATCGCTTACGTCGGTAGAACTTCGAGAGAAAAAATAATAATAACATCGTCACCATCGCAACGTTTCAACCAATGCTGACGGTTGAAGAGATGGAGAACTATTCGTTCTATTCGCACTGCATTGATCAGTAGCTGAGCCGCGAGCGATGCGCACTCCCCACTATGAAAGGAAAGTCAGGATTGATTGCGGTGGTAGTCTTGATGATCATTGTGGTAATTGTGCTGTCATCGATATTTGATCTAGGAGAGAAATTGTTTGGTTTGACGCCGTCCAATATCAATGTGAAGATCGCANTTCCGATCTCATTCATGACAATTATGTGATTTCGGCAGTCGAATCGGTCTCTGAAGCCTCGATGCAGCACATTAGTGATATGAAAACAAGATACGAAAGTGTTGGTGCATTGGCTGACTTTTACGCAAGAGGGCTTGGTTGGATAATGGACGTGAGTTCACGCTAGTTGTTGCCTTCCTATTATTTTCGCAAGGACATTCCCTTACCTGTGCTTTTGAATCCTGTAGAGACTTGGCATGGTTTTGACAGTAGTAGTTGCCGGCGATTTTGCTGCAAAAACTTCCACTGGTCAGGCGGATCCCCTTCCTCTCCACTCTGGGAACACAACAATCTTCATTGTTGATACACTCGGAAGAAGGAAATGTGGTGGCGATGGAGAATCTTGGATAGATGCACAACCGCCATTAACGATGTGGGTGCGCGCCAACGGGAGGTCATCGACTGGGGAAGGAGAGATATTTGCTGGCACTGCGATGCCGCACAAATTGCAGTCATCAACCTCGCGATGCGCGTGGAGGTATGACTTTGAGCCAATATATGCTGGGATCTACTCAATACATGTCAAAGTCTTAAACTATAATGGCTTTTACGACTCACTGAACGAGACGTGTCCGACACAAGAAGTCCCTTCTCGAAGCGAACAATTTGACAAACAGATGTACAATGCAAAACTCCGGGGTGATCTTGAGAATCTGTTAGCAATGAATAATGAATTCGTGAATGAGCTGGCGAAAAGCGGAAACTACTCGCATCATCGAGGGCTCTCTGGTTTCAAGATGTATGATGTGGCAGGTAGTTGCTGCGAGGCATGCAAAAGAGCGAGGAATTGTAGAATGTTCAGTGCCCCGGGTGCTAAGTATTTCGATGAGTGTCAACTGTATTTCGACCGAGTTGAGGAAGATGTTGATTTTATAGATAGGGACAATGGTAACTTTCTAGGAAGGGACCGAAAGTACTCTTTCGTCGGTCAGGATCCGATTGACTTTCCGAGTGTGAGACGAAGAAAGACTAGGAAGTTAGTTGTTTCACCTGATGAAATAAGGAAAGCAACATGGCCCATCAAAGAACACCCACTGCAAGGATTTCCTCCCGCTGGAATTGGAGTAGGAGCTGTGTCTTATTTTATCGGGTGTGGATGGGCAAGCACGATGCAATTTGAAAGGTGAGTCTCGGGGCCAATGAGCAGCAGCACTCTTTACAAATGACATCACTTATCACTCTGTCACCAAACATTAGTCCTTGTCATTACCCTTCTGATGACTTAGGTAAGAAGTTTGAAGTTTAAGAAATCGAATACTCTTCTCGACTCTTATTCGCATTATCTGCTTCATGATTTAGTTTTCGGATCTGGCCAGAAAATAGAGGTCATCGACACTCGACAGGAACATACAATCTCTAGATTTCCAGTTGATGGTCATCTGCGAGCATGTAATCTTAATGACGAAAAATTAGACATATCAAATGGCCGATGGGTAAGACATATTTATCCTGATGATTCTGAATGCTCTTCAATGGAGCAGGATACGACACAACTTGGATTTAAGGTAGCAATGCTTCGGTACGATGGCGATCGACCTCCACAATGCTGGCATCGAGACGACTTGACACAGATTGCAAACTCTTGTGCAGAGCCAGGATGTCAATGGGTCGTAAATCATCGATGGATAACAGATCTGAAACGAGAAACAAAGTGGTACGGCTTTTGGCAGCCGTACCAATGTCAATATTTAGAAATGGGAGATAATGAGATCCAAAAATGTGTGGACCGAAAGCAGATTTCAAGTATTACACTACAAGGAGCGAGTATCAAACAAATATTGACGAGTTACATGTCTCAGAAACTGCAAGCTATCAAAATGGCAACAGCAGGAAACAGAACTGTGTTTCTTGATACACTGAAAATGCCACATCGTTTGTGGCACAACGGATTACATGACTTTCAGAATCATCTTGAAACAAATTTTGCATCAGTTGTTGATGACACTGAAAACGAGCATTATTGGATCACCGGATTCTACTATACATCTGAACGAGAGCCACATGTCCAAGTCGACCGTTCCCTTCAATTCAGTAAAATGGCTGACAACATCCTCACCACAAAAGGTTACAATATGATTAACTCGTTCGACGTCACTACTGCTTTTGCTTTTGACACAGATGGTCAGGTAAGTTTGTTTTCAATAGTTATGGCAATGGTCAGTAATCTATCCTCACGATCGCCTTGGGGCAGTCTGATGGTTTGCACATTACTGGGCCACCTATCAAGGCGATTGTGACGAAATTCTTTCACCATTTGTGTCGAGATGTTTTGAAGAGTCAATCTTCAGAAGATGTTGAATGAAGAATAATTAGACAGATACGGAGAAGCAAACCCAGTACTTATTATAGATAATGATGTAAAACATTGTGTTCTTTGAATTTGGATGCAACAGAGTTTCGTAAGAATGTTTGCCACTGAGGTCATCGTTACATTATGTCAAGTATCGTGTTGACTTGACCGTATTGCTGAAGTCTGGAAAATTAGCGATAAATCTATCAACAACACACGAACACACCTCTCAGATAACTAACACTAACACCTCTTTCGTCCATCTCCAATGCTATTACTGCCACCTACTGCCGCTGTCGCCGACGAAGATTACGCACACAGATAACTTCAACATTGCCCGGTGATAAAGTCTCCAAGATGGGAAAGACGAAGGGATTTGCCATGTGAGTTCTGCCGCGCTTTTTTACCGGTGGGGCCATTCCTCAATCCTCTTGTATGGTTACTCTCTATTGGTGTTTGACGAAGGTGCACTGAATTGGCGTGCTTTGGATTGCAATGATCAATCTTGGATCTGCATCATGTTTTGCTTGTTATCTGCTGATTGAAATGCGTTACACATCGCGTTTCTTTTACTATTAACAATCAACGACAGTGCTACATCGTGATCGCGAACGCACCTCACATCCAAAGCCCGTTTCTACCAATACAATTCTTTTGCAGACTCTTTCAGGAGCAAAATAGAGAAGTTGCCAAGAAACTAGGAGTGGCAACATTTCTCATGTTCACTCTTCCTATAATTGCATTCTACGTAGGTTTATATTATTTATTCTCCCATAAAGAAGAGCCGCTAATGTGGTCGGGAGGATTAGCGGTTATATTTACGAATATCGTTATTGCTGGGTATGTTATATCGGCATTTTCCGAAGCGGATGATAAGATCGATGGGCATCATACTAATATACAGGAGGGTGGGAAGTCCGGGGATGGTGATGCGGCGCATCCACGGGTGGGTGCATTTAAACAGCGAACAGATTGACAAAGATGTGAATACTACGCCGTCACTTATATACGAGCTACTACCTCTTGCCGAGACGAATGAGGTGGGTACAATACACCGCATACCAACTACTGTAATGATTCGGTGATAGATTCCAAATTTGTTAGAATTATCAAAATGTACACGGTTACGACGATCCTGACACTAGAATCTAGCTACAGAGAACGTCCAATAGCCACCGGCATCCTGGGTGGAATGAAGCATACTTAATCAGAAAATAACTAGATAATGCTCATACTACACTTCGAGTATCACTGCTTGCATTAACTACGCTTCCCATCTCATGCCATCGCCTCGGCCCATGAAATCGAAATGTTCCCTCTCCTCAACCTCGTCCCTCAATCCAATGGAGCAATACGACCGGGGGTATCGTACAATGACATGCATCTTTCCCTCTCTGTCCGACTCTATGCCGCATAACGTGTAACATAATATTTCTGCCTTCTCTCCCTCCCCCCCCCCCGGTCTCTCCCAAAGATAATTCACCACATGCAATATCTAAATATCCAACCCCTCAGCCTCCCACAAATCCACCAGCACATCGACCATTTGTGGCAATGATACCGGATTGGGAAAACATGCGTCATCTCGTTTACTATTATTTTGTTTTGATGTACTTTTTGTAGTATCTATTGAGGAGGTGGAGGAGGTGGCATGATGCTGATGATGATGATGTTTTGGCGGAGGAGGCTGCTGTTGTTGTCTCCATCGATTGGAGATGATTAATTCGATCACTTCATCAACGTCAATATCTTGAGCGTGTCGTTTTGGTTTGTTAGGCGGATGATAATGTAACAAGGAGGTGGATTTAGATGTTGATGTTGATGATGATGTTGTTGATGATGATGACGAAGACAATGATGAATGAGTCGCCGATTTCGATGCGAGCCACTCTCTACGAATTTCTTCCCATTTTTGTGCTCCGGTGTTTACAAATTCTTCTTCCTTGTTGTTGTGGGGCGATGAGGAGGACGAAGATGCGACTAGCAATTCATCGTCATCGGTTGTCGGTGGATCTGGTTTTTTATATTCGTTGTCGTTGGTGCCGTGGATTTGCCTGGCGGATAATTCTTTCATGGCGGCCCTCATGGTTGTCTGTTGTCNGTTGTTGTGGGGCGATGAGGAGGACGAAGATGCGACTAGCAATTCATCGTCATCGTTTGTCGGTGGATCGGGTTTTTTATATTCGTTGTCGTTGGTGCCGTGGATCTGCCTGGCGGATAATTCTTTCATGGCGGCCCTCATGGTTGTCTTGCTGTTTTGGTTGCTGTTGGGCTTGTTGGCACTCAGTTGGCAGACTGCATGCTCGCCGGGGGGGCCGCCGGGGGGGCCAGGGGAGCCGGCCCCCCCGCGGCCCCCCCGGCCCCCCCCGGCGGCGGCGTGAGTCCATTATTTACATTGTTATTATTTTACACACAATGACAATGGCAATGGCAGCAATGTCCATCAATCCCAGCAGCATTCTTTTTCGTTTCGTAGGGCCATTCAGCCGCAGGACATACGCGTTGTCCAGATCTTGCTGTGGAATGCACCATGCTAGAAATGTTGGTTGTGGTCGTGTTGGTAGACGACCACTCTGCAGCAGCAAGCCTTCTGTCTCGTCGCATACTACAAGCTTTTTTCATTTGCATGCATTTTCCGCCGTATCCGCTTCTTCTTCGTCGTCGTCGTCTTTCACTCCTTTCTCTACTAGTATAAGCAACAACCATCTCGACAATGACAACGATGATGATGACAATAATGACTATGACGGCAGTATCGAATCCCTAACCAATCTATCACCGGCAATGCAGCATCGGATACGTACCATGAAATCCCGACATGACGAATTAATGCATAAATTACGCGACGGTGGTGATCAGACGGCATTGGGGAAGGAATTATCATCACTGTCGGGAATTGCAATACTCTGCGAAAAGGTATCGGATATACATGCTGAGAAATTATCCTTGTTGGAATTATTACATGAAATGAAATCAGAGAATGATGATGGTGAGGAGGAGGAGGAGTCCATGGAAATGTCGCTAGAAATCAAGAGTGAATTGAATCAGTTAGAGAGGAAGCTACAAGCATTATCACAAAAGATGATTCAATCGTTAGTACCACTGCTCAATCCCGACAATGTTGACGAATTAACATCCGCAAATGCAGTTATTGATATCCGAGCGGGGACGGGGGGGGATGAGGCATGTCTATTTGCTAGTGAAATTATGGCGGCGTACGAGGCGATTGCCAAGGCGGGTGGTGGAGATGATGAACATGGTGGTAAGGCGTGGGAATTGGAGGTATTGTCGGTTAGTCGGACGGATCTGGGTGGGGTGAAGGAGGCTAGTTTGGTAGTCTCTTCACGTGGAAATGGTGGTGGTGGTGGTGGAGGTGGTGGTGGTGGTGGTGGAAGTAATGGTTACTCGGATGACTATGAGAGCATTGACTCATCCGATACCAACAATTCAGAGCATCAGGACAATGTACAGCGTTTATTTCAGCGGTTAGGACCGTATGGATTTTTTCAATACGAATCCGGTGTACATCGAGTCCAACGCGTCCCTATCAACGGTGAGTCTTTGTCCACAAACATGATGTGGCATTACGTTCAAATTGTTGCGCAACATCATATTACATTCTCATGTTCATGTTGTGATAAGATGCAAAAATGCAAACCTCTGCCGTATCTGTGGCCGTCCTCCCATCGATTGCGGATAGCGATGTTGCATCGGTCCTACCACCGTCCGAGCTAAAAATTGATGTCATGCGAGCAAGTGGTGCCGGTGGTCAACACGTGAATACTACCGAAAGTGCGGTTCGAGTTACTCACATTCCCACCGGTATCATGGCCTACATGCAGGAGGAGCGATCGCAACACAAAAATAGGTCAAAGGCACTGAAATTGGTAGCCGCGAGAGTGCATCAACTGAGGAAAGAACAGGCGCTCAAGGATCGGAGTAGTGCACGCAGTTCCCTGATGGGCGGGGGGGATCGAAGTGAAAGGATACGGACGTACAATTACTCGCAGGATAGGATTACCGACCATAGATGTAAGGTTTCCGTACAGGGTGTACCAAGCTGGTTGAGTGGGGGGGCAATGGTGCGAAAGTTTGCTCCGTATCTGTACGAGATGGAACGGGAAGAGAGGGCTGTGGCTCTAGAGGAAGAAGATGGCAAACATGACAAGGGGATAAAAACATATCGCGGTGGAAAAGACAATCCGTCAAAGTAGTAGATATGGATATGAAATAAAGGATGCAGAACATAATATCTAATTTCTTATCGAATCTGATATCCCCCCACACGTTTTTTCAATCGCTCCTCTGCATCGGCCCACTGTTTCGACCCAACAAGATGATCAACCACAAACCCACAGCTTTGCATCAAAGCGTACATAGTTGTTGGACCAACAAATTTGAAGCCAAGCTTCTTTAATGACTTGCTCATACGTTCACTCTCGTCGGTCTTGCTGGGCATGTCGCTAAACTTGTGGAATTGATTAAGGATGGGCTTGTCGTCCACGAATGACCATAGATATTCGCTAAATGATGGAATGGTCCCGTCTGCCTTTAACTCTTGAATCAGTTTTGCATTGTGTATCACTGATTCGACTTTACCACGATTTCGTACCACCACTTTGGTCGTATCCTTGGATGTTTGGGAAAGTATTTCATCAACATCAAATGTCGTCATGGATGCGACTTTATCAATCTCAAAGCCATGGTAGGCTTGGCGATATGCCTCGCGTTTGCGTAGGATTGTCCTCCAGGAGAGCCCACACTGCGCCCCCTCTAATGACAAATTTTCAAACAGCTCTTGTTCGGAACGTTTCTCGAATCCCCATTCGTTTGTTAGGTAGTCTGCATAGAGTGGATCTTTTTTCATGAATTCACTGTACCACTTGTCGACATCATTGTCACTATTGGCTGGAATAGGTTGTGGAGGATTATCCTGTTTCGACTTTTTAGTGGTCGAGGCCGCTCTGGTGGACGAATTATTGCGTTTCGACATGCCGGAGAAGAAAAGTGGTTGACCGCTTTTCGGAGCGGTCGGGTAAACAAGAGTGAAAGAAGCGGCACACTGACGCTGCAGAGGCTTGGCGAAGCGGGAGGATAAGATGAGGAAGACTACTGGATTCATACACATTTATAAGTTTCCCTCTCCACCAAGTTTGGTGCAGTGTCATGGTTCATGTCGGTAGGTCGACGGTCGTCGGTGATAGGTTGCTGGCATTCTTGGAGAGAGGTTGATTATTTGGCCTTCCCGCCTTTTTCGCGTTTGTTGGGTTTTTGTTCTTTGTTTTTTCACAACCCTTCAATCTTCAATTCTTTGCCGCCCCCACAAAACCAAAAAAGCACTCACCATCAACCTCAACCTCACTCCAAACTCCAAGCACAACTCAATCAACTATCCAGATATGAAGAATAATGCGACAATCTACGATGAGTGGTTTCCAGATGCTGATACTGGAGAAGGCGGTGATCAAGAAGATCTGAATCTCTCACCTGAACATGCCAATTCCTCTGCCGTCACGACAGGTAGAGGCAGTGGAGCTGCTACTGCTGCCGCTGCCGACAATCACCACAATCGCAACAAGAAGGGGAAGAAACGATCAAACCATGATACTGATGATCATGATCATGATCATGATGAACGCCAGCTTCGATCGTTTTACGAAAAAGCAGCAATCAATAAAAATGCCGGCATCATTCGTCGATCCAATTCCCTGGGAGCAATCTCCGCCAACAAGTCTGCTGCAACCACCACAAAGCTTTCCCTCGGTGAGCTATCACGCTTGGAAGAGACTCATTTGTCGCAATCCTCGCACCACGAAGAGGAAGAAGAAAGGCAGCGGAAAATACTTGCCAAAAGGGCAAGGTGCAAAATGGAAGTCAAGCCTCAGAGAGTTTGGAAATCTACAGACGAACAACTTGAGAGAATGAGGGTGTGGCAAAGATTCAAAAATCTCAAGACTTTTGACGTGAGTCGGGAACAAGATGTGGGCGGATCGATGGAATATTTGATACGGAAGAAATTGAGTGAAAAGTCTGAACGAAGACGGTTGAAATCAATTGCTAAGGCAAGGGAGGCGAAGAGGAGGATAAAATCGGACGAGGAGGCGGCGGCTGCGTTCGCCGGCTATGATGGGACGCAGAGGGTGGCTGTTGAGCAGGAAAGTGCCGAGAAAAATGATGATGATGATGATGGCATGTGGAATTTCTTAGATAAGGGGTTCATCACCATGCCCATTGCTAATGCAGAAAAGCTGCCCTACTATATTTACAAGAAGACTGCGTCCGAAAATGATGGGAGGAGTGACGGTGCTGACCTCCAGCCTCTTCCGGTGAAGAAGAGGTCAAAAAATGCTGGCAGGCGAGGGAGCAAAAAAATAATTCCGACCAGGCAAATTCGAACTACTCGAGACCAGCTAGATATTGTCCCACGAGCATTTCCACTGCAATTCTATCAATTGAGATCGAACATGGATTTACATTCGATGCTTGTTCACAGAACGTTTGGTTCTGAGCGAATGGTGTTCTCACATGGAAAAAATGCAGTGCGGCTTTGGGCGCGCATGGTAGCAAATGGATTGATGATCAATGACTTTGATAGCTCCAACGGAATGAGAATAATGGATGACAAAGGAAAAGGAAATGACAACGCTGATGGTGATTCATTGTCAAACGTCTCATCCTCTTCTTCGTCAGAATCATCTGTTCACTCTTACCATCCAGAAGGCATTTATAGTCAAATGACGTACGGTACCACATCCGTTGTTAAAGATGGAGGTGATAATGATGTAATGAATGGCATCCATGGTTCAAAATTGACACCTCTATTTCGTCTTATGGCGATGGTTCACAAACTTCCGAAAGTGACGCACAGGAACACAATCCTGCTCAAGATTGCTCTGGACATTGGTATCAATCGAGGTTTGTGGGAGAATGAACTTGCTCGTTTTGTTGATTGCAATGATAGTGATGGTGGTTGCAACAACGAAGGCAATGACAAAATTGCCTTCTTTACACCAACTGAACGATGGGCGCTTAAGTCATTTTTTGGTGTGGATGGTAGCATTTCATCGCCGCCCAGCTGGGCAAGCGATCCATCAATGTCAACTCACCCTGCCCCATTCGCGGTTAATATAGGCAGAACGCGGAAAAGTTTAATGACTCGTTTACGTCGATGGATCAAAATGAAACAACAGACGATTAGCGAGACCGGTTCCGCTGGGGAAGAATCAAACCCTATCAGCAGTCAAAAGGAAGGGGAGCTGAACAATGTAGAACAAGCCGCACCCAGCACCAGTTTGATTAATAATTCATCTGTTGATAAAGGGAAGTCGGAGCAGTCCGTCCAAGAGAGTAACATCGAAGGCAGCGAATGTGATGCATCCAATACCGGTCTTAAACAGGAACTTTTAGGCAATAACGAAGGAAGTGACAGTGGCAGCGGTAAAACGAGAGGTCGTCGTTCCACTATCGCAGTGGACTATTTAACGCAACAGGCTTCTTTGCTCAATTTACAAAAGGTCCCTGACCCAGGAGCTGAGGACAAATATGCCAAAATTGTCCACGAAACAAACTTTGATACTTCGCATGGTGATATCGCACTTGCTTCCTTCATAGCCCATCTGACTTCATCAAAGGCTCGATTGCAGCATGCGCAAGATCTGGATTTAAGTCGCATTGAGTACCGAAATGCTCGGAATTTCGCATCAAACGAAGTCAACCATTGGCATGAACATATCGTGTCGTATCTTCGATTGGCAGAAACCAAGTGTATAGTGCGAGAAGCTACTTTCTATAGAACTGGCAAAGTCTTTCCGCAATCTGCTCCGCTTGCTAAAGCTGTGATGACGACTCAATCTTATTTCGCAAACTGCTGTGGAGTAGGTTTAGGTGAAAAGAGATATAGATGGGATAAACATTACGAGAACGATGTCAGCAGTGATAGTGAAGCCAGTGCAGATGACTCTATGCAGGCAACGATGCCCACCCAACACTGTTCAACTAGTACTCTCGGGAAGAGAGATTTGCGTTCGATTAAACTTGCTGCGAGAGAACTTGCAAGACAAGGAAAAGAACGATTGTTGCACAGACATTTGGTTTCGTTTACACCGATTCATTTCACGACAGGAATCTCAATTATAGCTGAAAATATTACGCCATCCGCAGCCGAATTGGTGTCGAGGGACTGTTGTCCTTGCTCTTTGGACAATAGAACGCCTTTCGATTTAATAAAGAACATGCTCGTATTGATTGAAGACGAAGGAAGCCTGATATCTGCCCCCAAAGTTGGTTGGGATATGAGAGGGAAAATTATCGATGAAAAGTTACTAAAAAATATGCAAGAGGCCGCCACAGTGTTTCGGACTTGCACTGAAAAGGATCCAGAAAACGTGCACCACTGGTCATGGTATGTTGCCACATTGCTCGGAATGCTCTGCATCGCCTTTGGCTCGGAACTTAGTTCGAGAGTCCAGAACAACGCCAAAGAGAAGAGTGAGATATCGGATAGGCCCCCGCTTAAATGTTTTACTGAAATGCGGGACAACGCCGCTGACGCGATGAGACAGTTTTTCAACTATGCACATTGCCAGGATGCACCCATGTTTCACTTGGCGATTTCTTCCATGTTAGAATGGAACAAGGCTATTTTCCTTGTGCACCGTACGCAGGACATCGGGTTTGGGTTGGATGTTAAACGAGATCGGAAG
>JALLAX010000316.1:0-12640 GCA_036939555.1 Discostella stelligeroides
ATTGTGCTCTAAGGCTATCAAGAATGTCTCACTTGTCAGCATCAAGCTTGCTGCTGTTTGAGAAGCCCAATAATTTCGGTCTTGTCGTATCAAGCTGGTCACGTGTGCAGGTAATCATAACATATTCCATTTTAGATCTTCCCGTTGTCATTCACATAGGAAACAATGAACTGATGCAGAGGAAGTAACGAATGATAAGTTCAATGACGTGTTGTTGGTTACCCAAACTGCGATGACAAAAATTCTCTTGTTACTTAGTCACGATTAAATCGCTGGTCCAACCAGAGATCGACAAATTCGCCCCTCCCCCCCGACACTAAATTGCGTACACGACACCATTCCTCCCTTCCTCTTCTACCAAAAATATACGATTGTCCCTGTGTAATTTTTGAAGCAAGGGTTTTACTTCTAGAAGGGAGAATGGCATACAACATTCTTGTCGTTTATTCATTCGTTCAATCAATTCATCAACATCCATCATATCTAACCGTTCATTGTACATGATTTCGGACAATAATGAATTAAATTGATCCTCGCGTCTGAAGATGAAGAAAGAATGATAATATTTAAAGATGAGAAAATGAAGTCGAGTCAGTCCTGTAGCCGAGACAGGAATATCAACGCCTGGATGTCCATCAAATAACTCACTTTTGATCCAAGATTAACTCTAATACTCCCGGCGATGAGATAGATTTAATTTCGGTGGGTGCAGTCATGTAATCAACAAATTCAGTTGCCTTTCCGCATTCTTTCTTGTACAAAGTTTGTAAAACTGTCTGGCTAGGTCTCGTGAGTGATATTGACGACTTGATAGAGTATTTGGAGTTGTTGCGTTTGGATGGCGGTGAGCTGTTAGATACGTGCAAAGTAAGGGCTCGTGCAACCGACTCCTCTCGGACATCTACGGAGGTCTTCGTTTCTGTAACGTCGTTAGTCCGGGGCTTTGGTGGCAACGGTGCATGAAATCCTGACTCCACCGCGGGAAAACACGACCCCGCAACCGGTGCGTTCATCACCTTGTTGTTAGTAGCGCTTGAGGTGTGAATTTTTGACGTAACTTCCTGAACCTTAGATTGCAACTGAAATCCAAACGACAAAGGAAGCTGTTTGTACCTCTTTGACTCCGAAGTTGAAAACTTCTCGTTGGATTTCACTAACTTCTTGTCCGCATCCGTCAACTTACGATTAGCATTGGACTCCTTGTTGGAAACTTCTGCATGGTGAGCGTCTTGATGTCCAACAGGATTATTTATATCCAATGGAACTGGATTTATTTTCTCTGATACCGATGGCTTCTTCAGTCTATCCGTGATCAACGACGATCGCACATTTTGTGGATGGAACATCTTCCATCGCTTATCTTGAGGGTGGAACGGCAACGTGTGCTTATCTCCGTTATCAAAGACAACTGTGATCGTCCATTTAATAGTGGATGTAGTAACAATGCGCTTGAGCCCTTTGTATATAGTGCCCTTGAGCCATCCATCTGTATCACTCCACCAGTAAGATATTCGTTGACCATTTTGGAGATTGTTTGTATAGTCGGTTATCTTTCCATCCTGTGTGGCGGTTAGTGATAATAGCACAGAAAATGGTTGTGAGCAGACTAGACAATATAATAATACCGCTGTGAAGGACGTATACAAACCTTAACCAATTCCCATTTCCCGTCCGCATCAACTACTTCAGCCAGTTTCTCAACAGATTCAACCTTCATCTTCTTTGTATTATTCTGACTGATCGATGGGTTTGTCTTGCGCTTCGTCGTAATATCATTTCTGTCATTTTCGGCTTGCAACTCTCTCTGTTCCTCGTCCTGATCTGCCTTCGCCTCCTTTGGAGGCAACTTGCAATGCCCCCTTTCACTTACGGGCTTCTCTGCGAAACTGTTTCGGGACGCAACACCAATCTCAAGCGATGTCTCTTTCCCCATACTATCGACCGACTGTCCCTTCGTTTTAGATAATGCAAAGGTCATGCTTTGATTCTGATGGGGCGCATCATTCGCAACGTCATGCTTGAGAGTGTTGTCGGGAAGTAACGATGACCTCTCGCTCGAGCACTTCGTGGAAAGAGAGAGTTCGGATACATTTGCATCAGTTTTTTTGGCAGCAAATGCGTTCTTGGGTGTGTGAATATTGGATGAGACTTCTTTGGCCTTCTGGGACTGAGCATGTAACCCAAACGATAGCGATAACTGCTTGTATCCCTTGGGCTTGGAAGTCGAGGAGGATTTGGAAGAATTTGACGACAATTTCCCGGCTTGCTTATCCTTATTTACCACCTTCGACTTCTTAATCAAAGTGCACTTTTTTTCATCCACACTCTCTCCTCCCACAGACTTCGTTGAAACCACATTTTTCTTTCCTCCCACAGAACTCGATTCAGACTTCTTGGTAGACTTCGTCGATGCTGGATGATCATTCACGATTTCCTTCCTCAACTCCTCAGATGCTTTTACAGTAGGTTTAAAGATCTTCCATCGCTTATCCAGTGGGTGGAAGGTTAATGTATGCTTATCTCCATTATCAAAGGCGACAGTGATTGTCCACTTGATAGTAGAGGTGGTAACAATTTTCTTGAGGCCTTTCACGATATTCCCCATGAGCCATCCATCTTCTTCACTCCACCAGTAGGATATGCGTCGGTCTTTTTGAAGGATGTTGATATAGTCGGATATCTTTCCATCCTGTGCGGGAGGAGAGAAAGTCACAAATCCGAGAGAGGAAGCGGGAGGGAGGGGGGGATGGGGGTTGAATGCACAAAAAAATAAAATAATTGCAATGGCGTATTGCAAAGGAGAGAGATGCACAAACTGCACAAACCTGAATCAGTTCCCCATTTCTGTTCGCCTCGTTTGTTTGATCTGATGATTTGCGTGCCTTGAGGGAAGTCGTGCTTTCATATCCGCCACACTTTTTCGCTTTCGATCCAATCGTTTCCTCATTCAGATCAATATATTTAGGAGCGATTTCGTTCATAGCCTTTTTCGTTTCGATGGACGGCATGCCAACCTGCCGTAGGAGTGATAATTTAGCACCCACCGTCTCTGAAGCACGTTCTAAACTCTCAACATGCGCTCCCCGGGAAGTATTAGCAATCTGGGGTTGGTTCTTGTCAATCGAGGCGAGCGCAATGCGTTCCCTCTTCTTTTTCTTCTTTGCGCTCCCTCCCTCCTCCATTCCTTTGTTCTTGGTCTTCTTCTCTGGTTCACAGGCATTACTGATTACTGTGCCCTCGCTACTCGGCACACGCTGCTGTCCTCCCAGAGTGTCCACATTCATCTTCACATCGCGCTTCCTGCTGCGACTGTTCCTAGCCACCTCGACATACATTTTGACATAAGTCAGTTCAAGGTTGGTCTCTCGCCCCCCCAAGGAATACATGACATCGACGGACCGAGCGACATGGTCGGCGTCGTAGTGTATGTGGGTGATTTTGGCAGTACCGCCCGGTTTGTTGATGAAGGACCATGTTCGTGCTTCGATGTCTACCAGTTGACCGACGGTTAGATCGTAGGGGGAAATTCCGGGGGCGGCCATGAGTTACTACCTAATAGTATAATATTATTGCGTGTGGTCACTCGAGGAGAAACAGTAGAGATTGTACAGATTAGAGATAAGTAGCGTGACGAGTAATAATAATAATTGGTGGGTTAGAAGTGCGGCTTTGCGGCTTGGTTCGTTTCATTTTTTGCGTTGCCGAAAGTAGTGTAGTAGTGGCGATGATAAGTGGTTTCGTCCAACCATAAGTATCATGAGCTTTGCCTTAAATAGGTAGTACCGCATCAACCTCATTGCCTTTTTTTTTAGCGCGGCAGTCGATGTCATAGTATTATTGTACGTACAATACGATATATCATCTTGGCGGGGAAGGCGGATTCCTCTTTTCTTCACAGATTGTTTCGGAAATCAATCGCTGCCTCCGTCCCACCGCCCGACGAACCAACAGTTTTATTGATATTTGCGATCCATGCCACCCTCCGAATTATTGACAGTGCATCATTTCCTACTACCACTACCAAATCGACAGGATGGACACTGGCAACGCTCGCGGCAGCAACGGCGCCGTTGGTGGCGCCGGACCCGGCAAATACAAATCCATCGCAGTAGGGTTGCCCAATACCTCGGACCCGAACTACACTTCCAACAACGACGATTTGAAATCTACCTCATTAGAATCAAATGATGATCATATTGTGAACTTGCAGGGTAATTTCTACGACGTTGCGTGTCGCTACGACGACGGTAGGAACAGTAGCAGCGACAGCGACTCGCGAAATAATGTCATTGGCATCGGAGAGCTCACCGAACCCCTGAACTCAGAGTTAGAACTTTGTTGGTCATGTCTCATTCCATTGAGCGGTAACTTCGATCACGGTTACACCTTTCTTTATTCTACGCATACCCACCCCCTCTTGAACTTTGCTGTTTGTTCTACTTGCGTCGAACGTGCGACTGCCGTCGAAAGTGATGTCATTGATTTGGAAATTGGGAATAATAGTGACTCCAATGAGAATAGTGCAGCAGAAGCATTAACCACCACTAGAAGTGCACCGGAAATGAACGCCTGTTCGTGGTGTGGACTAGAAGATGATGAACTAGGAGAGAACGACGACATGGATGAAATACCCAAAAGTGATTTGATATTGTGCGAGAAATGTCCACGGGCATTCTGCGTTCGATGCGCCATCCTTTCCTTTGGTGGAGATCAAACGGCATGGGAGACTGTCCGTCATGAAATATTAGAGTCTGATAAGGAATGGGTGTGTTGTCATTGCCATCCTACACATTTTTTGGAACAGTTGCAAGCTGCTCATGAAATCATGGCTGCTGCTGGTGATACCTTTCCAAATTCTTCCACCATGAATGATAATGATGATTCCAATCATGAGAATTCTGAAGTTGGAGACTTAGAGGGGATAGATCACGATGAATCTGTTGAAAAACTTCTCCAAGAATTAGATTATGCGGAGCATTGTTTAGCCGATGCCACGCATCGAATGGACGAAGCCACGGTTGAACAGGAACGGGAACGGATCGAATTAGAACTCATTGAAAATGGCACAAGTTTGGATGAGCTAGAATCAAGTGTCCAGGCTGAGGTGGATGGCTACATGAAGAGATGGATGCTACATTTTGATCGATTCAGCGATACCGTAAGTCGGTTACAGGACGAGTTGGATTCGAAGGAGGTAGGCGTAATGGAGTGGTATTACAAGTGTCGTGACAGGAACAATGGTGTAGAGATACGTAGGGTCGATGATGTTGATGATGTTTTAGCTCCAAAATGGAAGATTGCAGCAGATCTTGCCAACGGTGAGTGTGTGTCACCCTTTTCGCATGGTTATCAGCCTGGCGGGAGTCATTCTCACATTCACCCAAACATACGACAGGGAGACGCGATGAAGAGGAAGGGTATAGCAAGGGCGAGTTCCGTGGTGCATCCGGTTACCAACCGAGAGATTTGCGCGTGCTGAAATTAGAGCCTGAAGACTTGAACGCTCAATGTCTCAATGAGATTGAAGACTTGAATACCACGGAGGGGGCGATAGCGCAGATGCAAGCCAATGCAAACTGTATGAAGGAACGAAATTCTTGGAGAAGTAAAACGGGGACTACCGAACTGGATATTGAGATGTGAGTGTATGAGGATTCCGACTATGATATTCCTTACATTTTGACTTCTGACTTCTTTTATTTGTGCCACTTATTGCAGGTTCCGCGAAAAGGCAATCAAGTTTGAGAAATTAAGCTTGGGTGAATTGATCGACCTCGAAAAAATCGAGAACAAATGTAGGACTGACAAAGAAGACGCGATAGAAACTGCAAAAGAAGATGACATGGTGTTAGTTTATCGGAAGGGCTCAGGTTCGCGGGTGGTTAAACGATGTACGCAACTGCGAGCGCTCAAGACGCAAAGACTAAAAGAATCTACGCAATCTCGGCTTTCAGGGGACAAGGCTGAGTATCAGCCTCGCCTACCTCCCCAACACACCACTTTGCCTTCGACTTTGCTAAAAGAGAAGAAACGAGCCCAGCTTCAACAATTATCAGTCGGAGGGAGTGTTGGTGGCGCCTTTCAAGCACGTCTCAGCAGAGGCCTAGTGATTGGGGACGATTCTGCGGAGTATATAGACTCCAATGTCCAACTCGATGTTGGTGATTCAAGCGTCCGCGTAACAGTCTGCAAGTCTCTCGCAACATTGTTGAAGGAGCACCAAGAAGAAGGGATAAAATTCTGTTGGAAAAACATATGCTCGGATATTATGAATTTTGATCCAGAAGGGGGTGACAACATTCACGGAGCCATCCTCGCCCACAACATGGGACTAGGAAAATCATACCAGGCAATTTGTCTCCTTCACACGCTGCTAAAGCACCCATCACTGATTAGAGCAAATGGCGAGCGCATCGTTCGTACTGTGCTGCTTATCGCTCCTGTCAATACTCTGACTAACTGGGAAACTGAGCTGCAAAAATGGATTGGCTTGGATTCTGGAAGGAACGTTTCGGCTGTTCGCTTTTACCCATCACTGGGCGACAACAAGAGCAGGGTTCATGTAGTCAAAGAATGGTTCCGTCGTGGAGGTATACTTTGTGTTAGTTCCGAGAAATATGCGAGCACGTGTAAAGAATTTCTAAAATCGTCTAAAGGCACCATAAATGGCAAGAAAAACAAGACGGGGAAGGCAACTCCGTGCGACGACGACCCTTTACTCCGCAAGGCCTTGTTTAATCCAGGGCCTGACATCGTCGTCATTGATGAAGTTCACACTGTGCTGAAGTCGAATTCCACGAATATTTACAAAGTCTTGTGCGGATTGAGAACAAAGCTTCGACTTGGCCTAACAGGGTGAGTGTGGATTAATTAATGCGATGCGTGATTCGAGAGTGCACAACTAATTGATTATTCCAGGTCTCCTATTCAAAACAATCTATATGAATACTATCGAATGGCGAGTTGGGTAAGACGTGTTGCGTGCAATGTTTCTGACGATTTGGAACATGTTATCTAATTTTTTCCCGTGCACAGGTGAGACCCAATTGCCTTGGAACAGAGGCCAGCTTTACGAGAATGTTTCATGATCCGATTATGGACGGTATGGCAGCGGACTGTACCCCTCTTCAAGCGAAGAAGCAGGAGGAAGTATCGAATGAGCTGCATCGCGTTTTATCAGAATTTGTCCATCGTCGAGATGCTGATGTTTTGCGTAAGGATCTCCCATTTTTGCAAGAGACCATCATTCATGTCCGCCAGTCCAAGGCACAAATAAAGCTGTTCAGAGAATTCCGCAAGTACCAACATGAAATGGACAGCAAGAATTTTTTCAAGCAATATCATGCTCTTCGCCCAGTGACAAACCACCCTGCCTGCTTGATTACTCCCGAAAAAGTTCGCCCGAGTTCCCCACAAGGTGATGCTACAACAAATGTGGAAACCCAACTACGCATTGCTCCTGAGAAATATGGTGCGCAAAAACAAACTAATTGCTTAATTTTGTGTAACTTATTCTGATTGCTTGTATGGCTTCATTTTCTTAGCATGGATATGTGACAAGTGTCACATCGCGAGGTTCCGCACCCTCGATGAGGCCGAAGCGCACGAGGAGACTTGCGACGGCACTTTTGACGTCGATCAAAATGTTGCCGAAGAGAAAAGCCCAAGAGATAATGAGGAGTGGTGGGTTTCGTTTGCAGAACGAGCAGCGAAGAGTGATCTTGACATCAGGTCTATTGAACATGGAGGCAAAATTGTGCTACTCCTTCAGATAATTGCTCATTGTGATGCGATAGGAGACAAGGTTGTTGTGTTTTCCCAGAGTCTCACCGCTCTTACTTACATTGAAGAGATATTGAATTCGCCCGACTGGGGCGGATTTACGTTTTTCTCTCCAAACATTGCACGGAAACAAAATCTCGGTGGATGGAGGAGGAACCAGGATTATCTGCGCATCGACGGAGTGAGTATGGTCGTCACATTCATGATGCTGATGTATCGTTATTTTCGCAAATAACCCCATTTTTCTTCCCCTAAGTCCGTGGATGCGAAGGAGCGCGGAGACCTTATCGATACATTTCACGACACAGCTGCTGAGAACCAATCGAAGGTCTTTTTGATCAGCACCAACGCTGGGGGACTAGGCATCAATCTTGTTGCTGCGAACCGTGTAGTACTCCTTGACAGTCACTGGAATCCTCAGGTGGATCTTCAGGCAGTTTATCGCTGTTACCGGTAAGAGTGACACTTGTTAAGTTCCGCACATCTTCACGACTTCCTTTTCTCACTTTTGTCCGTACAACCACAGTTACGGCCAAATGAAACCAACGTATTGTTACCGATTGCTTACAGAGGGCAGCATGGAACAGAAAATTTATTCTCGTGCGGCTACAAAATCTTCACTCTCTGACCTAGTTATTGATCAAGCGAACCCAGAGAGGTGTTTCACGAAGCGAGAAATGGATCTTCTACGAAAAGAAGATACATGGGTGTCGTGTGAGTGTACAGTTTTAGCCTGTGTATTCTTGACGCAAATGTATCATTTCCTGACGTTTTCAAACCCTTTTTAGGTGATACATGCAACAAGTGGAGAATGTTACCTCCTGATTTACCAGCAGAGGAGGTTCAAAATTTGCCAGATGTTTGGTACTGCAGCGATAAGTGAGCTGATTTGAGTTGTTCGTTTTTCTGTTTCGTTCCTCTCTCATCAATCTCATATGTTTTCCTTACTGCCTCTTCGACCAAAGTATCTACGACCCAGACCGATCCAGTTGCGATGCAGAAGAACGCACCGTTGAATGGATGTTGACTTATTTTGAGCGCCGTGCAAGAGAAATTGACGCTCAATCCCAAGACTCACTGAGTTCCTTCAGCGGACATGCAACAACAGTAGAGGTTCGTTCATCATTCGACAAGATTCACTTGAAGTATACTGAAAGAGATGAAGTTTTACAAACCTTACTCACAAGGGCAGAGGACAACAAGGCAGCTACTGTATCATCAGGAAAGAAGACATGGGTGAGCAAGTGGGACTTCAACTTTGATAAGAATGATAAATTGGCATCTACGGCACCAGTGGAGGATGAGCCACCGAGCACGTCACCGAGAAAGCCGCGAAAATCTCCAGCCAAAACACGTCAGGCATCTCCGGCAAAAAGAGCGTCGTCATTGCCAAAACATCTCAAGTCCATCAAGGAAAAGTCAGAAGATTCTTCTGCGTCATCTGATACGCTTCATAATGTTCCGAAGAAAAAGACCCCCCTCAGAACGAACAACAAGAACACTGAATGCCCTATCCCGAGCAGCCCTTACGACCAAATTCGCAAGCCAACCACTGGTTCGATGGCCAAGAAGCGAAAAAATCCTCAGTTATCTGATAGGTTGACATCGAAAGTGACCGAGGAACCAGCAAAACGTTTAAGCTTGGGCAGAGAAAAGCAAATGCAAACCCATACATCGATTGTGGACTTGACCTTTTCTGATAATGAAAGTGACTGATTAGTGTTATCTTTTCAGTTGTGGAAGACATATTCACTCTCCAAGATATTTTACCATTTCATTTTCAATTGCATAATGGAAATAACACGTTGATGCATGACATCAATCGATTCCCAAAGATTAGATTATCAAATTCTCATTACATGTCGAATTCCCAGTAGATCAAAACACTGCCTCATCGTAATTGCAGTCGCGCGGCATAGCAACAATCGACTCTCCATCTCTGCACTACCCAGAACCTTGCATTGTGTTACAAATTCAGAGGCCGCAATCGACAGATCGTAGAGAAAATCGCAAATGTGATAAGGATACAGATCCTTCAACGTCTCTTCGATTGAGTCCGCAAAGCACTGTAAATGCAGACCCAGATTGCGTTCAGATTTGTGTGCTAAGACAATTTGGGCTTTCCCCTCCTGAATGAGCACGTCGATATCGACGCCGTGATCGGCCTTTCCTTTAGTAATAATCGATTCCAAACGAGCGTGAGCGTACAGCAAGTAGATGGCTGTGTTCCCCTTAGTGTCCAACATTCGATCGTAGGAAAATATCTAGAAGCAAAGCGACATAGAACCCAATAAATATTGGAATGAGCAATAAAGGAGAATACAGCACACAGATGTCGCAGCACATCCGAAACTCACGTAGTTGGATGTTGGATTACGACGTAAGTCAAAGTATTTCACTGCGCCATACCCCATCGCTGATGCCGTGTCATGCACTTCCTTCTCGGAAATATTCGCCCTACCCTCGGATATGCGCTCTTTCAGACTCGCTTCCATCCGCGATACGGCCTCGTCTAATAAATCCACCAGTCGAACCGTGTCGCCGCTACGAGTCTTGAATCGCTTGCCGTCCTCGCCCTGGACAGTACCAAAGCCAATATGATCGAGGCGGTGACTTTCGTCACTGACCCAACCTATTTTCTTGGCCGCAGCAAATACCATTTGGAAGTGATCTCCCTGTCATAATGAATAGTCCCACAATAGATCAGTTCAAGCTCTGCGCAAACCAGTAACCCATATTGCATCTAACTCACCTGAGTAAAGTCAGTAATGTAAACAAGATGCGAGGCCTTCAAGGTATGCAACCTGTACTTAATTGCGGCCATATCCGTCGAATCGTATCCATACCCCCCATCACTCTTCTGTAACATCAACGGCACTTTAAATTTTGGAACAAAGACACACTTTGCTCCACCTTCCTCCACACTAATCATATCCCTATCTACAAATTCATCAATCACCGCGGGAATCTTATCATTGTAGAATGATTCGCCACATTCCTCGACGGTAATGTCCAATCGATTGTAGACCTTCTCAAACTCCTTGCGACTAATATCGCATAAAATCTGCCATATGCGTAAACACTCCGGATCACCGGCCTGTAATTTCACAACATTCAACTGACTTATCTTCTTAAATTCGGGAGATTCATCGAATCGAGACTTGGCATTTTTGTAGAACACCGTTAAGTCGGTGATGTTGGGCATTGTCCCCGAATCCTCATTGTTGCCAGTTCCACTTTCGCTACCGCCACTTGCATGAAATTCAGGATATTCCTCCTTGAGATACTGTATAAGCATACCGAACTGAGTACCCCAATCACCCACGTGATTAATTCGCTTCACATTTGAACCAGTATATTCGAGGATACGACACACGGCTTCACCAATAATTGTTGATCTCAGATGGCCGACGTGCATTTCTTTTGCAATGTTGGGACTGGAGAAGTCCACAACGACAGTATTGGAGGAGGTGGCGTCACGACGACATGTTTTTGGCATGGTCGGTGCATTCTCCTTGATAATACAATTTACACCATTGCTCAAATAAGTTGCCTTGATTCGACTCATGATAAATCCCGGTCCATTGACTGACAAATCACACAATACAGGATTCAAATCCTCGTTTTGTGACTCCACCGCATCGATGATGAGTTGTGCCACCTTTTGGGGAGAGTCTACCCCGGTAGGTAGGGGTATACCCGAAGCCTTGAGTTTTTGGTACAGTGGCATGGCAACGTTGCATTGATAATCCCCGTGTTTGATATCTTTGCATTTGAATGCCTTGATTTCCAATCCTAGTGTGGATGCCATGGGAAAGACGGACAAGATGGCCGTAGCGAAAATGGCCGAAGACGCCTTGAGCAATGATGGATCATTTGTATCCAATGGCGGGAGTGGTACGAGAGATTTTGCCAATGTTTTGGCGTGGGAGTAAGTGGTGGAATGTTTGGTTTTGTCCACATAGGCTTGAATGGTCGGTGACAATACCATGGGTCGGGCATCTTGGTGAGAGTCATTCTCTTGGTGCAGTAATAAAGTAATGGTGATAGCCACATCGGCAGCAGATAAGAAAGCTTCCGTAGTACCTTCTACGACACTGGTCCCACCATGTTCCTGCAATGCCAGTTCAATCTTACTCAATGCCTCGTCAATCAACTTGGCATCACCCTTTACCAACGCCGGACGTAATTCGCACCGTTCATATTCCAACCAATCGTCCATCACGGCAGATAAATGACGAGTTGTTCCCTCTTCTTCTCCTTCATCTTCCTTGGTATTGTTTGCAGCCAATAGTGCCAACGCCTTGATGATGCCATTTCCACCAAATGCTAATGCGGAGCTACTGCCAGAATACAGCAAGGCGGGCCCATGAACAAATGCCAAATCCAAGTTACCAGCGCCAGCGGGAAGCAAGGGTGTTCCATAGAGAATGGAGGCCATGCATGCCTTGAGGGTGCATGGATCGAAAGTGCCATTGGCAGGGACATTGGCTAGCTGGTAGACCATGGGCTTCGTACTGGTACTACTGGAAGAGGAAGAATGGTTGGTCGAGGTGGTGGTGATGGCAGTGATAGCGGCAGCCACCGTTGTTGTTGTTGCTGCTGCTGCTGATTTGGCTGCATCTTTCTCTGCCTTTTTGGCAAGCTTTTTTAGTTCTTTTTTCGACGGTGGTCCGCCGCCAAACTTCTTCGATCCGTCGGCATTGTCGCTGTCCGCCATGGTTGATATGAAATATGAAGATTTTTTTGGTTTTGTTTGTTTCTTGTTCGTGTTTTTGGTTTTACTTAGTGCTGTTATTGGGTGTACAAGTCAAAAATCACTTTCCGGCCTAGAGCTTTTTTGACACAGTTTCCGGAT
>JALLAX010000317.1:0-12922 GCA_036939555.1 Discostella stelligeroides
TTGTCCTTGTCCTTGTCCTTGTCCTTGTCCTTGTCCTTGTCCTTGTCCTTGTCCTTGTTCTCCTCCTTGTTGTTGTCGTTGTTGTTGTTCACATCACCGGTTGTTCTTTGGTGTGTGCTGTGTTGTGTGCTGTGTTTGAGTGTTCTTTGGTGTAAAAAAAAAGTAACAAAAAGTCATTACTCCTGCCATCACTCTTGCCAATTTTTATTACAGTAACCTACTCAGTAATTGGCAACCTAGGTCCAATACTCTTGCTGTTAGGGCCGGGCAAGTATTGTTGGCTTTGGAACTTTGCCTAGCCATCAGTTCATAGATATTAATCCGTTTGCATTGATTTTTACAAAGGAATATGAGAATGTTATTGTGTATCACGTGCACAATCAAGGTATGTCAGGGTTTAAAAGAGTCAAGTTTTGTACATTGTAGTAGCTTGATATTAGACAAGACATAATATTTTTTAATAATTCTTTCATTTTATGATTGCACATACCATTATCTAATACTGCGAACGCAGAGTTTCATGCAAAGTGCAGCCATCAAGATGACCTTGGGCAAAGGACCATCACTTGGTCAAAATCAGGGTGGTGATTTGCTTGATTGATGCTGTATTTGATTCTTCATTTCAAGAGCCAAAGAATGATGCTATCATGTGTTATTACTGAGGGATGGTCACTCAGATGTGTCTGTTTCCCTTTGGGGTTAGACTGATGGTGCCATCCAGGTGCAGCCATCAAGATGACCTCGGGCAAAGGACCATCACTTGATCAAAATCAGGGTGGTGATTTGCTTGATTGATGCTGCATGATTTGATTCTTCATTTCAAGAGCTAAAGAATGATGTTATCATAATAATAATAATCTTAAAAATTTAACAGCTACACTGTTTGCTGTCAGATCAGAGGACCTTTTGCCATGTTTTACACCTCAGTAGAATCCTGCCAGAGAGGCAAAACTCAGCGATCCAGTGGCGGGAAACAAGATGACTCTGCATCTGCATCTCCTCATCAAATGAGAACATGTTGAGCCAAGTCAGGTTTCCTTCTTCTGTTTGACCCAAGTTGCGCTGCACAATGTGATTCGGACAAGGCATGTCTCTGCTGCAAAGCTGCATTTTTCAATCTCATGCTGTGACTATGATACTTCATACTTCTTCTCTTGTCTAATCTCTTCATTGTTGTAACGTGAGATGCTGTCATATTTGGATGTCTCAGAGCAGCTGTTGTGGCCTCCATTGCATGCACCCAACAAGAATAGTCCTGTGAGTCAGTATCCCCTTTTGCCAGCCTATTGGTGTCAATGTTCAGAAGAAATTAGCCGGAGTTTGAGTTGTGAAGCATAAAGTTTTGAAGAATCCATTGTGCATGAGAGATGTGTATGAGTTTAGATATGACACCTTGCATCCACATGTCTGAGGTAAGTCTAGCCATTGATGTGGATAAGTGTGTGTACTGGATGTTGGCAAAGGATGAAGGATTCTGCCCTCCATGAAGTTTTGTCAGCCAATCAGGTCCTGCGAGCCTGCTAGGCTTGCCATGTGGGTGGACATGGTCCCGAGGGATCTGGACTTAATCCTGCCTTATGCGTTAATGTATTTTGGCACCCAGTATAGGATCTCTTTGTTAGTGTTGTCATTGTGCTGCATCCATCCTTCCAAGTCACACACCGACTCCTATAAGAGGTCACTTAGCTGTGTCTCTTTCCCTTTGGAGGTAGACTGATGGTGCCATCCATGTCTGACATATTTTTGAGACAATTTTGCCATCATGACACAACCAGCATTTCTATCTAAACAAAGTAACCAGATCCTCTTTCTTGAATATACCATCCATACTCTTTGCAAATTCCTCCAGCTATCAACTTTGACATAAAATTGTTCTCAATTCAGCACATAAAACAAAAAGATGCAAAAACTGCTGCATTGACCCCATCAATTACTCAAGAATGTTTCAAAAAGATTTTGTCTCGTCAAACAAAAGAGGAGTCAATGTAAGAGATGAGACGCTGTGCATCAAATTGATTGCACAACACTTGTTCCGTTATCTGGTACAGACTTGCATGTCTCCTGATTTGTCAGTCAATTACATCATAAGTATTTGAATAGCAAAAGAAATAACACAAGGAAGTCTCTAAAAAGATTCACCTGAATGACTGGTGAGTCAGGTTCAAGGATGACAGTTGACTAAAGTGTCTTGCTGTTTCTGTGGGTACACCACCAAATTAAATTCAGTGTGGATGCAACACAAAAAATGTGAGGAAGAACATAGTCATACGCCCCCAATGGGAGGAATGTGAATTATTCCATGCTAGTATCTACAGACACAATGATTTGAAACAGTAACATTTTAAAAAGTACGATAACAAGCACTTGAATAAGAAAAGTATTATTCAAATTGTCCAGAAATTCAGAAAAATGAGAGAAATGAATTCACATGGCAAAGAATTGCTGCACTCATAAATAGCAATTCTCAATTTATGTTGTTTTCCTATTAATCTGATTTTTCACCCAGAAAAAAATTG
Organism: Discostella stelligeroides; assembly: GCA_036939555.1. NCBI lineage: Eukaryota > Bacillariophyta > Thalassiosirophyceae > Thalassiosirales > Thalassiosiraceae > Discostella > Discostella stelligeroides. Next base: position 2,517 of record JALLAX010000317.1, read on the forward strand.
ATCCAATGGCAATGTTCAGATCTTGTATCGAAGAATGTTGAAGTGCAACTCTTGCAACATCACAGGTTCTTTATGAGAACTTTTGAATACACATATGAACGCGATCAACAAGGTCAGCCTTTTTCCCAGCAAGTCTTTCCCCTTGGGATTTCAAAAACGCTTTCAACTCATCGCTTTTTAGATTGGCAATCTCGTCATTTTCATGCAGATCAATCCACTCTTGACTTATTGGCTCCCTCTTGAATTCATGTTTCAGGGATGGAGGAACCTTCCTCTTTCTATCTGTCGACAAAGGCTCTTCATCATCGGGAAAGCTCTTTGAAAAACATTTAATCTCCACTCCAGCGCTTTCAATCATTTGTTGAACATCCATTTTAGCATCATCCTCGACTGGTCCAAGTGGCTTTCCTAGGGACACTGATTCCAGATATCCAAAGAAATGCTTGAGATATGGATTTTCAGGTAGGCACGAAGCAAAATCCTCAAAGTGAAGGACTGATTTTGAGATTAATCTCTTAGCTGCATCCACGGAGCTTCGATCGGCATTTTCGAAATCCTTCTTGTTAACTTCCCTTGTATCTTCTTTAAATGGAATATGAATGATATTAAACCCATCAATACTGTTGGCATCTGGTACCAATGCTACCATCTTTGACGAAGCCGATGCCCGTACGAGAAGCTCACCAACGGCGAAAACATTCTTTTTCATCATGGACTGTTTGAGATTGTACAATGCCTTTCCGGAGCCGTGGACCCGAGCGTCATTGGGCACGGCAAGGACAGTTTTCGACAATAAATTCGATGTAGAGAATTGATTCATTGGGCGGAATCCATGTATTAGAAGCGATGATCTATCATGCGAGTTGGAGGCCTGTTTTAGCATTGCAACATTCGCAGGCTGGAGGGAAACTCTACCGCCACAAAAATTGGCAGAATGATGCAGATTTTCCGGCGACACTTCTTCGCCCGAATCCGTGATGATACGGATCGTTCTTTTGGTAGTAATTCTTAACGAAAGGAAGATCACAGAGATAGGAGGTGGAAAAATCAGTATTTCCAGTATGGTATGTAATTGTTGGGTCAATTCCGTATCCATTTTCACTTACCTGTTAGTCTCTTGATGAACAGGGATTTTCTGGGGCTTATTCCTGATCTGAACTGTGCCGTATAAATCAAGCATGATCCCTGTAGTACTATCCTTCCTTTCCTTCCAACCGGGTAAAATAAGTGGTAGGGTTGCATATTTTCGCCTTTTCTTCGTCCCTACATCAAATCTTTCGAGAATAGCTTCTACGTCAACAATGCCGTTGGAATCCGTTGCAACGTGTACGCAATTATTGAAAGAAGTTATTTTGCTGTAAAAAATGGAATGATCAAACTCAACTGTTCCGACACCAGAGGTTGATTTTTTTGGCAATGGTAAGATGTGAATCACTACCCCAGCTTCTTGAAAATCTCTCGTTACCATTTGAATTCGTGCACTTTTCGCATCGTCACCATGGCAGGGATCATCTTGATTGGTGAATATCCACACTGACTTGGAGTCAGGAAGTTGCTTGCTTGCTGGAGTGGGATTTTTAACGCATCTGATAGTAGTGAGTACGTGACGCGCGTGAGATCGCTATATTTACAATGTCATGTCATGGATATTGAACTCAACCGCAACTTACTTGGCGCTCCCAAATACTTTCAGGGCAGCAGTCAATCCTTGAAGAAGACTACAGACATTCCCATCTCCATCATCATCCTCTCTGGTTCCCGACCTATTATCAGAAGAGAATTCGGATTGCAAATTTCTTCGTTTCCGACTTGAATTGTGTTCACTTGGGAGACATTTTTGAATGTCAAGGATCTGCTCTATCCCAGGAGGAGTCAACTCGATTAGCTCGTAAGTAGAAGGCAGCAGATCATCATCGTCATCTTCCGTTTCGTCATCGACTTCCTCTTCTGATCCATCCGTCCTTCCATTGACTGTGTTTTTTTCGCCATTCTTTGCATCCGCGCTAGATGTACCTCGCCCCATTGAGCGGTATGGATCGCAGCCGTACAGAAGAACTCCAACGCCGTCTCGCTTGCCGGACTTCGTCTCGGCAACGTCCCGAATTTTCGTCCGTAGAAATCTGTGTGCCGCCGTGACGGCCACATCCATCGGCGAGACATAATTGCATGATTTCACCTTGCAGTCAGCGCCGTCATTGTCGCAGCTCTCATCACTGTCATCTATAATATGATCGGATAGGCAGGGCACGTACTGTTCGAACATTGAATAATCGCAGTCGATCAACAGCAGAATGTGCTGGGCACCAACGTTTGCTGCATCCTTTATTTTGCCTTCATTCTCCTCGTCAAAGTCTCCGTCAAAGGGATCGTCATCCATTGATGCCCAATCAGGCTTCGTTGCAAATATGTAAAAAAATTAAATGACATTTTCCACGAAAGGACGAGAAAATGAGAATTGAGAGTAATTGATGTGGGATAAATTGGAATTGAGCTCGGCATCGAAAGTCCAAAACTAAAGCCATGAGTTAGGCAGGACTCACGTCATCTCCAAATGGATTCATTTCCAAATAATATATACTGTTTCAAGACACTATTCCTCGTGGCGTCAATCGAGAAGTACCTATGGAAAATGGACTCTTGCCACAAAACAATGAGATGAACAGATGATACGATGATCAAAAGATGGAAATGAAATCGAAGTCGCTAATGGAGGCAATAGGTCGTTGATTTGATTGTTGAAAGCCAGGAGCGGGAAGCGCCAGCGTCCATCGTTGATTTGTGCCTGCTGCTGCAATGGAAGGTCAGACACTTCTATTTTCTGGGGGAGTTGCGTTCCCGCCATTTTTTCTCTCTCGAAAAATTAGATGATGGCCACCATGAAACTCACTCCGACCTCTGACGGTAATGACCATGCCGATCGTACCCATCCTATCAAACGCACTCGCATAACCGTTCCATAGCTCAATGGTTCGTAATGAAGTAATTATAGAAATTTCTTATACATAAAATTGACCTGAAAGGTCCATGCTTCCCAAATATCACAGACCAGGTCGATATTCCACATCTGATCGACAGCTCCTCGCTTTAAGAACCAAGACATTTTGCATCGTTTTACTGCGCGCTCATTCCCAGATCGAACAACTGCGACAGCTCCAGAGTGAAGGACTGCATTATCTTTGAATTGTTTCTCGCTCTCTGCAAAGGCTGGTTGTAGACAAGATTGACCATGTGACAGTGCCGACAGAGTACATTGATATCCTTTGTCAAAAATATTCAGGAACGGCTTATTGGAACTCGAATCTCTTTCTGCAAACTGTTGTTGTAGTTTCAGTATATTTGTATCTTCGATGAAGCGAGTGTCATCTGAGTGGCCGGTGTTAAGAGGGAGACCATAGATGTAACCACATAGCTGCACCGCAACTCCAGCTTTTGCACAGCACATACCATAATACGAATTGTACAAGGCTCGTTGCATTGCGGCACTGCTTGGTGTCGCCAGCGGGATGTTTGTTGAGTCATGCATTACAACTCGATGTCCATTAAAGTGTAAATCCCATTTCCGGTCACGCAACTTGGCATCTTCAGCGAACGAGGCATACATCGGCCACCTGCCTCGTGTCTTTTTGATCAGTTGTACCTTTTGTTGGATGACGATGCGCAATGACTGCTCTCTGATGCGATACATTGTTGCGTACTCTGGGAACCGTAGTATATTCCGTCCCCAGCATAATTCCAAAGTAGCAAACCACTCTTCCAACCATGTTAGGGTGCTGCTTGTTCGAGTCATTTTGATCAAATCACCACCACATATTGCAGCCACGTAGGATAGCAAAAGCTTCAAGTCTCGAAAACCAGTTCGTCGCTTAACAAATTTTGGTACCAGTGATTGCAATTTGTAGGTGGGCTCGCGACGTGAATTGTTGATTTCTTCTGTCGGTTTGTGGGTACTAGTTGTTGTGTTGAGATTGATTTTGTCCGCAGCGGTGTGTACATCTAGTCCAGCAATAGCAAGGATCGAGGGATTGATATTCATAAGACTTTGTGTCCCAGCTGAGACTTCCTGCATTTCAAGAATTTGCTGCTGTGCTAATGCATACTTGTTGTTGGTTATCTCCATGACATGACGGAGGGTGGCTCTGTCATTGCCATTTCCTTTTGATGAGATTGTTGGCGGCGATACAAAACTGTTCTCTCCAATTCTCCTCGGTGCCCAAAAGGTTGGAATGGGTACGTGCTCATCTTTCATGGATCCATCTTTCTGTTCAAGATTGCAAATCGTACTCTTACCCGACACCTCCTCCCAATGCTTGGTGCATGCTCGTAGATTAGTTTCGATACAGAATCGACCAACCCCAGCTCGTTCTGCTCGTTCTCGCCGTTCAAACAGCTTCCTCGCATATGTTATTCTCTTATTGCGTGATGCATCGTCTGGCAGTTCCGGAGGATAGTCAGCAATGCGCTTCAGCTGTTCAGTTATCCCATTTCCACCACACCCTCTGACACAGCAATAATTGTGTGCAAATTGTTTGTCATTTGAATTGGCATCAAGGATATCGGCTTTGCGCTTCTTTGATGTCACTGCTGGCTGAGTTCTATCTTCAAATACACGAACATGCAATCCACGTGCATTCGTCCAATGCAACAAGGCTGTTTCCCACTGCTCGGCAACAATCTCTGTGGCCTTACTTCGTTCATTGTAATCAAGTTTTACTAAATGCGGTTGCGCTCTCTCACGAAGGAGCTCCAAAGCTACTGGCAGATTGTGAATGTTGTCGGCATTAGTATCATCACAGTCATCATTGTCGTCCTCCACATCATCATCATCGTCATTGTCGTAGTAGTTGTCATTGTCGTCATCCTCCTCGTTGTCATCCTCATTGGTGGCCTTCAATAGTAGTGGTTGAAATTCTTGGCGGTCAAAGACCAACGATAATGCGTCAATAGCGAGTTGGCCAGATAGATATTCTTCAGCTATTGTCGGTTCCATCGTTGCAGCAAGATTCATAGATATGTTGCTATCGGACAGGGTTTCGGTGGATTCCTCTTTCATTAATACTATGTCCTCAGCCATTTTTGTAGAACGCTGGTAACTACACTTGTGTCGAAGTAAACCAAGATCGTGAGACCTCGGTGGAGATGGTGCTTTCTTTGGTAGGTCTGTCCCGACGGCGAATATTTCTAGATTATCTAACATCGTCCTCTGATCATGGACAGCTGAAACAGCTTGGCCAGTAGCCTTCATCAAGCGTGATATGTCTTCCCTGAAAGCCGACTTTGTCTGAGCATCAAGTGACGATTCAAAGTCTTCCCTCAGTAATCGAATCCGAATCTCAGAGAGAGTGTGGGCGGCTAATCCTCGATACAGTGCAAGGCTGAGTGAGACGGCAAGTGTCATTCCATGAGAGGAAATGATCTTACCACTTCCAATATCAGCGGGAGAAACATTAGGAGAAATCTCATTAGAGCAGCCAGCTCTACAGTTGCACTCCGATGCCAGAAAGTGCTGATGACTTATTGCAGCCTTTGCACGGTACTCGACATTTTTCATGGATGCACGGACTTTGTTCTCGATGATGATACATGTTTCCACACTACTACCACCCAGGCCATTCCATTGTCCAAGTGTAATTTGCCCCAGGTGTATATCAGGCGATGCTCGATCAGTAGCATGACGAACACTTCGCTCCAATAAACGTTGAGAGGTGTGAACTCTTGCATTCTTAGCCATATTCACCAGGTTCTTTGATATGGAATGTGAGGCCGACAATTTTTCTCCTTTTGACCTTGGTTGAATATCCGTGAGTGATGCAAGAATGTGAACTAGCCCGGCTATCATTGATGGTTTTACTTCGTTGCTTCGGATTATGAAACCAATATGATTCAAACTTGCCGTCATAATTCTGTTAATTGGGTTGGTGATTGAATCAAGAGCTTGATTTAGCACCAATGCAGGGAGGACCGGATACATCACATTAGAAATATCTTCAGAAAAGATGCCATGCTCATTGCCATCATACTGGCGGAACAAATCTAGTACTTCAGCATACGACGCAGCCACTGGAAGATTTACAGCACGCTCTTTGAGAAAGTCCCTCATTTCCCGCTCGGACTTTTGGTCAGCATCACCTGCTATGCTATGCCGCTTACATTCCAAGCATACAGTTGTATTACATTCGTCAATGGTTTCTTCCCAAGTGCAAAACCGGCATAGACTTGCTCTGCATGTCACACATGATGACACACCTTCCGCGTCTAGGAATGCATGCTGCATTCCATTACATCCCTTACACAGACTCATCGCTGGACCGTCAATCACCTGCGTCTCCGGTGCCGCAAATGATTTGTTGTATAATTCAATGGTACTCGGTGCGCCAAACATATATCCTACGCCTGAACTCGTTCTTTCATAAATAAGAGAATTGGCGAGGCAGAGAAGTGCTTGTGGATCCGTCACTACTGCCTTCTTTTGATTTGCAAGCTTCGTAGCCAACTCGACATGAACACCCGATATATCATCCCAATGGCATGTATCCAGTAAATTATATAGTGAGCTAGTACCTACACCGGGGACCCCCCCAGGTAATGCGTCGCAACCGAGTGCAATTCCAATCAATGCCCGAACAGTCGGATTGTTCACACGGTCGAACAATGGGAATTTAGGATTTGTTGGAAACACAGCAGTTGATTCGCGATGCGCAAGTATTTCCCCAATCTTACTTGCAACATTTTGCTGACCAGTGACAAGAATCCCACTTTTGATGGTAGACAATCGTTGATTGATTTTAATGTCACGGATCATGATATCCCCGAGCATATCTGGACCGCCTGGACCTACATACATTGCAAAGTCTGAATCGCCGGATATAATCGCATCGCACCCACCTCTAATGGCGACATCGGCAATACTGGGGTCGGCTTGGAATGGTGCAGTCTCGATTGTGATCTCTCCTTTCCCTAGCGATTTGTACGCCCCGTGTAATTTTTGAAGCTGTGGAAGGAAATCATCTGGAAGACAAGTTTGGCTATCTGCCTTTTCAAGCTTCTGGATTTCAGTTGTAATTTTTTTCATCCTGTCTGCATCATTTCCACGTCGCGATAATTCGATACGGCAAAGCATAAGCTTTAGTTTGGTTGTTTCTCTTTTGCCGACTCGCTGGTGATGTGCTCGCTTAGAGTGGTGTCGGGTTGGTGGATCGCAAACGATGAGGACATCTACATTTCGTTTTGCCAAAGCAGCAGAGATAAGAAACACACTGTTGGAAGGATGGATGCTTGTTGATAAATACTTGAATGCAATTAGGGAAGCATCGATGGTAACCTTCGGTCGAACACGTAGAGTCAACGGTGGATCAGCCCGCTTCCGTTCCGCATGAATTTGTTCCAATAAATACACCATCTCGTCGAACATAATTTCCTTCGACTTGAAGAGGAGCAATCCTTGGCTCTGTACACCCATGTCCCCCCTCTAATTTATTTGATTTTATTGCGTTAATGGCTATTATTGCAGAGTTGCCGCGGCTGATATATGGGATATGGAAGGCGGTTGGTGATTGTTATTGTGTATTGTGTGTGCCAGTGGGTGGGAAGCAACACGCACCACCTGTAGGGGGTGGACGCAAGAGATACAACTGCAAAAAAAATTCTGTACGGGCAGATATCAATAGGAGACGGAAATATCTCTCTCTCGGTGTAATATCAGTGGCGTAGTTGCCTCGGAAGGCCTTCATAGGGGGACAGCGGTGGCGGCCATGGTTCAGATGATATCATTGGTATTTGTGTGATATTTGTGTGTTTAAATTTTGGCGGGAAGGCTAACTCCCCCAAAAAATGAAGTGTCTGACCTTCCATTGCAATCTGCGATCTGGCGATGGATGGGTTCGTCTCGCTCCCGCCATCGCGTTACTTTCCGTGCGACGTCGCTCCGTCGCCGCCACCGTACCTATGGTAAGTACGATACGAGTCTTCAGTCTTCGATCGAGCGAGATCGAGTCTCCATCCAGACAAAAGACACGTGGATCACTCAACATCACGATTCTTTGCATTTATTGCCAACCATGACCACAACCATGAGCATGATGTTCCTAAAGCTATTACTCCTTTCGCACTACATTGCATCTCTCGACGCGTTCATCACGCCTCCATTTCTCCATGCGTTATCCTGTAATGTAAATTCTATAGAATTGGAATTAGAATCATCATGGAAAGTGCAGTCTCCTTTTTCGTCGTCTCCGCCGCTGCAGCACCGTTCGTGTTATTCGACAATCTTGCGCGCCGATGCCGATGCCTCCACCGATGGAGCCGAGGCCGATGATGACGAGAATCCACCCTCGGAAACGTCAGCATCTCTACTACCATCTGAGGAGGAATCAGATATTTTGAGCTCCCCAACCTTTCTGAAACGAAAGGTGGAAGTACTTCAGTCGGACATTGCCGCTTTGGAGAAAGAGATCGAGGAGGCAAATGCTGTGGCTTCCAAAGGAAAAGAAGAGTGGTCGGCCAAGTTTGACATGTTGAATAAGGAGGTGAGAGAAATATCAGGATTGATTCATGATGGACTCCTAGTAGTGATAGGGCTTTTTGATGACTCTTGATGTAGATACTCATCGAAAGCACTCTCTCTCACTCTCTCTCTCTCTAGTCACAAGGGATGCAAGAACGACTGGCGAAGCAGGGCGCGCTTGGTTCCGAAACGGCAACCGTCGATGTCGCACAGAAATTCCTCAACGTTCTGGATACATTTGATCGCGCCTTTCAATCCGTCGAGGCTGCCACGAATGAGGAGGTAGAGATCGTTGACGCATACAAAAAAACATATGATATGATATTGGGTGCCTTTACAGAATTGAATGTTACCAAGGTTGAGACTGTGGGGGTGGAATTCGATTATGAAATGCACCAGGCAATTATGCAAATGCCATCGGAGGAGNAAGGTTGAGACTGTGGGGGTGGAATTCGATTATGAAATGCACCAGGCAATTATGCAAATGCCATCGGAGGAGTATGAGGAGGGAATAGTTTGTCAGGAGTTTGCCATGGGATGGAAATGTGGAGAGAAGTTGATCCGCCCTGCGATGGTGGCTGTGGCGGCTTGAGGAATACACACGACATATCTGCGCGTTTTCTGGGGGAATTGACAAGCGTATTAACTTTCCCTAATTTGTTGCTAATATGCGCAAGTGTCACACTATTGTGTTATGCCACATATCTTCTTAACCGTCTACTTCTTACAGCTCATCTTCTACTTCACTAGCGGGTGAAATTCCCGACGAATGGAAATCTGTGAGGGAAGAATTACGTGCTGTGAATGCTTCAATCATTGAGCTCACTTCCAAAACTTTCGGATGAACAAGTACGGAGCGAATAATTTGTCTCCACCCAATGCGAATTTCATTCAGAGAATATGCCGGTGTTGAAAAAGACCAAAAGTAGACGCCTTCAGCAATAGATAGGAGAAGAAGGAAAAAAAGAATGAACTTCCCCATCAATTCTCGTATACCACGAGAGTTCTTGTACACGGATCAAGCCGCAGAAAGTTAGATACATTGAAGAGACGTAAAGAAGGAACCAACGCAATGTTGAAGCCTACCTCAGATTTCCTTTCCGCGCGCGACTGATCCTGAATGACTGCTGCTGGACCTGATGATTCATTGGGCTCTCGTTCGTCAACCACTCTCTTCCGACTGAATCTAATGTCGTCCGCATCCCTAACAATGCTAGGAATATCGTTTGATATCAAAGAATCTAGCTTTCTGATCAATTCTCTGTCCGTTGGAGGAAACACACTAAAGTCAGAAAAATTCATCAAACATTGGGCGAATTCCCTTGGGTCGGGCATGTCACCCTTTGAAAGGTCAAATTCAACCCTAACTCTGTCCATAATTGCATCCACTCCATTCAATATTTTTTCACGTGATTTCTTCTTTCCAAAAAGTCGGGGGGTCATCTTCGATAGCGTCCCCAGTAAGCACACGTGGACCTTCACCAAACGAATACGATTTACCATCTGATTTACTTTTCTCTCTGCAGAACATCGAGGGAGATCAATCAGTTCTCGCACAAGTAGCTTCTCGTCCTTCTCGAACATGCGCTGAAAATCAGTGTTGATTAGTTTTCCATTCCAATAGCTCCCAGTATAGACGCGCACGACTTCTGGGGAGTCAAAAATTTTACCTTCCAACGAGAAAAGGAGTGCTTTAATAGCCAGTAAAAGTAACCAAATAAGTTCAGTCGCTAATTTACTCACCCATTGACCACATTAAGCTTCCGTAAACTCGAACGAGCTGCTCCCGAGTAACGCAGTCTGCTTTATTGAGCACACAACGAATCTTGTCATCGTTGTGGAGACGGATTGTGTCAATCACATTCTTGAATTCGTCGCTGATATCTAATTTGTCTGTTGAAACGGG